>CASGHI010000119.1:0-14942 GCA_949319315.1 Zelleria hepariella
TTTGCAGTTGCCCCACTCTTTTCAAGATCCCGAAAATCCCCAAACTATTGCGGTACTTGGCGTCCAATACGATCCCGCGGCTGACGCCTTTACCTATCGTTTTTCCTCCGACCCTGTGACTCATGCAACAAAACGCAAAGTTTTGTCCCTCATTGCCCGTACCTATGATCCGTGTGGCTGGATCACACCGGTAATTTTTAAAGCTAAAGCTTTTATGCAAAAGCTTTGGCTGTCTGGCCTTACCTGGGACGAACCTCTGACTCCTACTCTAGCAGCGGAGTGGTGTTCCTTTTCCCAAGACCTTTCGAACGTGAACCACGTCGTCCTCCCACGCCCCATCATGTGTGATATTGTGAATAAATTTTCCCTTCATGGCTTTTGTGACGCCTCTGAGGCTGGATTTTCAGGAGTGGTGTACTTACGTACGGAAAGCCCCTCTGGCGACTGTAAGGTCCATCTTCTCTTGGCTAAGAGTAAAGTCGCTCCAGTTAGGACTCGCTGTACGATTCCTAAATTAGAGCTGCTTGGTGCAACTCTACTGTCCAAGATACTCCACCACGTAGCCTTTTGCTTACAAAAGTCTATAGTGTTAGATGCTATCTATAGTTGGTCAGATAGTCGTGTGGTCCTTGCCTGGATAGATACCCCTATTCACCACCTACAAACCTTTGAAGCCAATCGTGTTTCACAAATAAAAAATTCGCCCACTGCTTCCCAATGGCGGCATGTCCCTGGTGATATGAATCCTGCCGATTGTGCCTCACGCGGTGTGTCCGTTTCCTCCCTGCTACAGCACTCTTTATGGTGGTCACCCACATGGCTAAAGCAACCTTCGTCTGAATGGCCTACGCCGAAAACTCCGTCGCCTGGTGACCTACCTGGAATACGTTGTTTGCTCGCAACCACCCCTATTCCCTCTCCAGACCCGTCCTTTTTGTTGGATAGGTATAGTTCCTTGCCTAAACTCGTAGGTGTAGTCGGGTACATGCTACGCTTTGTGAAGAGGACGAGAAATCCTGAGTTTTCTGTTACTCATTCCTACCTTGATGCGGATGAACGTAGAGAAGCCTTGCTCTATATTGTGAAGCAAGTTCAACTTACATCCTTTCGTGAGGAGTTAGATACTCTACATCGCGGTGCCTTACTCAAGTCTTCACTCCGACGACTCTGCCCCTTCCTCGACGATAGTGGTTTGATTCGTGTGGGCGGTCGCCTTAAAAATTCGGACCTCCCTTATGACGCCCGCCACCCTCTCCTCCTACCCAAGTTTGGTAGTTTTGTGCAGCTTTTAGCGTCACATTATCATGTGAGTAATTCCCACGCCGGCCCTAATGCCTTATTGGCCCTACTGTCCCGTGAATTTTGGATTGTATCAGCCCGCCGGTTAGTCAATCACGTGATATTTAAATGCCTTTCATGCTATCGTCTAAAGGCAGCGGTTACCCAGCCTCCCATGGGTGACTTACCTAGAGATAGAGTAGTCTCTACGAGACCCTTTGATGGAGTCGGTACAGACTTTGCCGGCCCCTTTTATACCAAGATCCAAGCTTATCGAAATAAAAGGGTGGTAAAATCATACCTTTGTGTATTTGTTTGTTTGTCCACTAAAGCGGTACATTTAGAGGTTGTCTCAGACTTGACCACGGAAGCTTTTATTGCGGCCTTAACCCGTTTTGTTTCCCGTCGCGGCTTACCTTCCCTTATTCGTTCCGATAACGGCAGGAACTATGTTGGTGCCAACAATTATCTCGGTGACTTGCACACCTTCCTTGTAGAGCATCAGTCGGAATTAGCCTCCGAGTCCTCTAAAAGAGGTATCAACTGGGTGTTTGATCCCCCCCTGTGCCCTCATTGGGGCGGCCTATTTGAAGCGGCTGTTAAGTCTGCAAAAACCCACCTCAAACGTGTGATTGGAGAGACCACCCTAACATTCGAGGAGTTGACTACAGTGTTCGCAAAGATCGAAGCCGTCCTCAATTCACGTCCCCTGTGCCCATTAGCTTCCAGTCCAGACCTTGAGGTCCTAACACCGGGCCATTTCTTGATTGGGCAACCCTTAGTTGCTGTGCCTGAATACCCCTTCAACGAAGTTAAAGTTAGTCGTCTCACCCGGTTTCAGTTGATACAACAGGTGACCCAACATTTTTGGTCCCGTTGGCACGCGGAATATTTATCAACCTTGCAGAGTAGGCATAAGTGGACCACTTCCTCGGAACCTCCCTTTGTTGGTGAACTCGTCCTTCTCAAGGAAGATAATACCCCTCCATTACAGTGGCGACGTGGTCGCATCCTTCATATTTACCCCGGCCAGGATAGTGTCGTTCGCGTTGTCGATGTGCAGACGCCCTCCGGTGTTAAGAAGCGCTCTCTCACCAAGCTCGTTCGCCTACCCGTAGACACCACCCCCTCTATCCCTTCGTCGTAAACATTTGTGATGTTTAGGGCGGGGGTTATGTTAATTAAAAGTCCCTTTTTTTTGCCTATCCCATAGTTTGTGTAGATTTGCCCCTTTTCATCCCTTAGAATATTGTCCAGCCCTCCCCCATGACAACTAGACTGACTGACAGCTAGGTACCTACATATAGCACCGCATTGGCTCTGCGAGGGAGATTCGCGGGGCCCCCCACACCCGGCGCCCGAACGCGGTCGTGTGCGCACGTATATTTTGTGCTAAATAACCATAAAACTTTCCCTGAGCTTTCCTGGACCCTTACCAGCCTACAAACGCTTCCACTGGGTGTGTGTGCCCGTATTGTGCCTGTGAATCTGGTGCCCCTTGGATTTGCGCTTATGCCCGCTGGTGAACCTGGACACGCGGTAAGTACCTAGCTACTTCCATACCTAAACCTCATTTTGAAGAACCCCCTCGTATTTGGCTTCCCTTAAGGAACCTCCCTCGTGCCCATTTGTAAAACCCTGGTAGCAGAGATTTAGTGCCCCTGCCTTACCCCTTTCTCTAACAGTATGAAAGGGACTATCGATATAAAAGGAGATATTTGGGAAAATAAGACCGCAAAAAAAGGGGGAATGCACCAACAGACTATATGAGAGGCTTTCCTCAACCAGAGGAACCGCAAACCACGCTCTGTGTACCAATATGTTAGAGAAAGGGAAAGGCAGGGGCACTAAATCTCTGCTACCAGGGTTTTACAAATGGGCACGAGGGAGGTTCCTTAAGGGAAGCCAAATACGAGGGGGTTCTTCAAAATGAGGTTTAGGTATGGAAGTAGCTAGGTACTTACCGCGTGTCCAGGTTCACCAGCGCGCATAAGCGCAAATCCAAGGGGCACCAGATTATCCAAAGGGTACCAGATTCACAAGCACAATACGGGCACACACACACAGTGGAAGCGTTTGTAGGCTGGTAAGGGTCCAGGAAAGCTCAGGGAAAGCTTTATAGTTATTTAGCACAAAATATACGTGCGCACACGACCACGTTCGGGCGCAGGGTGTGGGGGGCCCCGCGAATCTCCCTCGCAGAGCCAATGCGGTGCTATATGTAGGTACCTAGCTGTCAGTCAGTCTAGTTGTCATGGGGGAGGGCTGGACAATATTCTAAGGGATGAAAAGGGGCAAATCTACACAAACTATGGGATAGGCAAAAAAAGGGACTTTTAATTAACACTCGGAAAGTTTGCTGTTACTAGCAACTTACAACCGTGTAAAACCCGAATTTAACCAATCTGCATTTTTGTGCACTTCGAAATTTGAACGCCCTTTTTCTGCACGCCCCATGGTGTAGAAAAAGAAAAAAACACTGGCCGTTTCACTACATGCCATATAAGTTCATAAAAGCTTCAGAAAGAACAGCCTCGTTTAGACGCGACTCTCCACGAAAGTGCCAATTTTCTATACAAAACTGTGAATGCAAATGAGGCATAGGCATCTAAAGTCACGGAATAGAATATTCAGAAACGCGGTTTCTTCTTACAGCCTTTTCAATATTTTGTACACTATATTTATGTTTAATAACAGTAAATAAAAAAAATGCTTCGCTTCTGTTTTATAAAATAATGGGTTGGTTTGTTAAATACATTTTTTCAAACAATATAATTGAATTTATTTTTTATCTCTAGAATTTTTTAATTTATATGGTAAAAGTTCAGAATGCACCCGGAAAAAAAACATTCTTTTATTTACATTATTTTTGTGTCTGAATAAATAAACTTCAGGAAATTATTAATAAAAGAAATGGTTTTAATACCAACGAAGCTGAAAACTTTAGTGCGGCAGCCGTAACTACAATAAAATATTATGCTTGTAAAAGGCACTTATTTGACTGACCTGTTTTGCCTGTAAGTAGTTGTCTATAGAGTTTTTCCCGCTTGGCTAACAAAGTAATTTCCTTGCTTCTGTGTGATGAAAAGTTTTGTGTTTCGCACGAATGCAATATTATTTGCGTTTCGTGCTTCTGAATACCTCGCTACGCTCAGGTTTCTTTTTTTGAACCACTCGCTCCGCTCGTGGCTCAATTCTAGAAACCTTCGCTAGCTCGGTATTCAATACAAGCACTCGCCGCAAACAATAATTTTGCATTCTTGCATAACAAATAACTATTTTTGAGAGCCGAGTCGAATACAGTTTTAAGAATAGCCCTACAATACTGTCAATAATAAAGATTTGGAAAATAATAAATGGCTGATATTTTGAAGTGACGGACACTGCTGTGCATTTAATTGAAACAAGTTTATTGATAAATACATATAATAGTTTATTTAAATATAGCTTTTGCCCGTGACTTCATCCTCTTTCAGCCTTCGATAAAAAGTATGTAAGTATTCAGAGTAAAAGCTATCTACATTTTTCATCCTAATCTGACTAGCCATCTCAGCGTAAAGGAGTAATAAACCTCACACATACCTTTAAACCTTTTAAATATTTAGTAGGTGTATAGTGGAATTAGGTAGCAATATATTAAGTGAGTAAGTGAGTAACTCTTTATTGTACTGCAAGAATAATTTTACATACAGGGGGTCTACCGGCTAAGATGAAGCCGATTACCATTGGCGAAAATTGCAGTTCGATTTATGAAAAACTAGCTTTTGCCCGCGACTTCGTCCGCGCAGACTTAGTTTTTTTCCCGTTATCACAATAAAACATAGCTTATAGCACTCAGCAATAACGTAGCTTCCCATTAGTGAAGGATTTTTTATAATCGGATGAGTAGTTTTGGAGATTACCCCTACATACGTACATACTTACAAACTTTTCCTCTTTATAATATTAGTGTTGATAGCTAGTGGTGATTTTGCAAATTGTACCTAGCATATTTTTTACCACCTAGTAGGTATGATGTACTTAAAACACACCCCCTGCACTATCAAAGCGTTGGCCCGAGATTTCGATCCCGTGGACCACGCGTTGTTGTCTGCTTCTACCAAACTGAACGGAGCAAAGATGCAGATACCTACTGTTATAGGCGTCTAACTGATTTAACGCGGGTTACCTACATTTCAAGAAACACTCAAAGATTATCTTTTCTTTTTAGCCCTACCCTAATTATTTTGAGTCCGCTAATCTGCTACTCCTTATTGCAAACTTTCAGTCTGGGTTGTCTCTGTTCAGTTGGTCTCGCCCCAAGTCTTCGTGCCTTTGTGGCCTTTGTGGTCGTTGTGGACACTGCATCTACCGATGTTAGATAGCCCTAATGCATAGTTTGATACCCACGTACACACGACAGCACGTCAGACTGTACACTTTTGTTGTAAAGTCGCCTGTAACGTTACCGAATAGAGTGCTAGCGTGTAAGGGTCGACTTGCTGTCGTGTGTACATCTCGTTTGCTTGCGCTGTTTGGTGAATGAATATTTATCAGCATTCGCTGCAGTACGTCACAGGTCTCAACATCTCTCTGGCGTTCAATAAAACTGTAAAAGATCTCCAACAGAGCTAGTTAGCGTCACCTACTCGTATTATAGGCACAAAGTTACTTAACAGAGAAAAACTTTAAGAAATTTTATTTTATTTAATCGCATCATACCATTTCAAAGAGAACGATCATAATAATTGGGTTCTGACACCAGAAAATATGAGATAATATCAGGAGATACTTAAGGGTAGATGATAGCAAGGTGGCGGGAAATTCAAAATTTTCACAGACTTTTACATTTTGTAGCTAAACTGAACTATTTTTGTTCAGCGATTTTTCGTTCGCGAGAATAAAACCGTATTCTTTTCATTATTGTAAACAACAGAACAACAATAATTCAGCCGATTATGTGTTCTGGTCTACGAAGCAGTGGCACTGCCCAAAAAACTTGTCGTAGACCAGAACACATAATCGGCTGAATTATTGTTGTTCTGTTGTTTACAATAATGAAAAGAATACGGTTTTATTCTCGCGAACGAAAAATCGCTGAACAAAAATAGCTCAGTTTAGCTACAAAATGTAAAAAACTGTGAAAATTTTGAATTTCCCGCCACACTACTATCTTCCAGCCTTAACCATATTATTTCTATCACACTGAATAGTGTTTTTTTCTATGAGCTACTCTTCTGAAACACCCAACGCGTCTTCTTAGCATCTACGATGCCATAGTCTGAAACAACCGTTTTGAATCGTCGGTCTTATTCTTCTTTCGTGTTGAAAGTGTCACACACACACGTCGCGCTGGGGTCGCCTCCAGGAAATCCGATAAGCTGGACTGTGGAGCATCAGGACAGGTATGACGACGCGAAGTTGTCGGTATGGTTTAAGATTGTAACAAAACATCTCTTCTGGTTCTATTTCTCACATATCTTTCATGCGGGCAACACCACCACGCAGGCCGTTCAGGGATTTTCACATGCTCCAATCTTCTCGTCAGTCTGAAGTATGTGAAAAGCCTATCAGAGTTGTCAACAATGAATAGGCGACTATGATATTATGTAAAAGTGCACCTGTCCAGTGTCCAGTCCTAGGTACTTACTTAATGGAAATAAAGCGATCATGTTACTAATGTTACACCATCAATAGCTGATTTTATGCGACTATGGTCGCTCGGGACTCTACACTTGCACAGTACGCACAGCTGATTTTTTGGTCAGAACATCGTATCTTTATTTTTCTTCGAGGTCTGGTGCATCCTATTCTTCCCTGAATAACCAGCAATCAGCAATGCACTCAACGGACGTCCCATTTCGTCTGGCCAAAAGATCTCAGGATGCAACCGCAACTTTGTAAAGAGCTTTGATAAAACTGCCGGATGCAGAGTTTTTAAAGTAAGGATTTATTGGCTCTTTCAGATTGTACGTAGCTATCACTGAACTTATGTTTTTTGCCTGTTTTGAGTAATTAAACTTGTAGATTTTTCCTTTATTGCTTTGTTGATATACCATTTTTGTGACAGTGACTGATGACAGCGATAATTAAAAACAACTTCTTCACTGTTGTGCATCGTTTGAGTTTTGCGGCATATTTGGGCCTGTTTGGTGCATTAAAATTCACCGTTGTTCAGTTTTCGATGGATTTACGAAAGTAAATAGCTCAACGCTACGTGATGACAGAGGGTCTTTGGTAAATGGTTGTGTCGTTCACTTTTATACAAATAGCCACTATATGATAATCTTTGTGTGTTTATTTTGCTCCTAAGCACCAAAGCGTGATAATATGTAGCCTATATGTTATTCTGATGTCTCAGCTATCTACATTCCAAATTTCATCCAAATCCGTCCAGCGGATTCCGCGTTATAAGGTAACAAACACACTCACTCACTCACTCACTCACTCACAAACTTTCGCATTTATAATATAAGTAGGATGAACTGGGTGGCAGTAAAATGAACCGGGTGGCAGTACATTTTTCAAAAATCGAACTTCGATTTTCGCCAATGGTAATCGGCTTCGTCTTATCCGGTAGACCCCCTGGATGTTCTTTTGGTTAGTGAGACCCGACACAGGGAAGATAGTTTTTATAACGGTTGAACTAAAAAATTTTGCTTCTAGAAATAGAAGATTTTTTAAAGTTGCAGCAGATGCACAATACAAATAATATGATTAATGGCAACATGGTCCGACGTTACGCGTGCTGTAATGTTGCTTGTTAGTACAAGATGCAAGTTCTAATTAATAAAATGCTGTAGGTACACACGACAGCACGTCGACCCTTACACGCTAGCACTCAACTCAGTTACGTTACGGGCGACTTTACAACAAAAGTGTACACTCTGACGTGCATTCGTGTGTACATATCGTGGTAGAAGCGCAGTTAGCACCTCAACCAAGAAGACAATTCCCACAACTCGCCACGGCCACTTCCAGAGCGAGCTCACTCCATTAGTCCCCACTTGGGCTGTTGAATTTCAACTTTAATTAAAAATTATGTCCGGAGCGCTAGTGGACAATGTAACGAATGCCCCTTGCTTGCGAGTTTGTACACTGTGCATCCGTGGGCTTCGACTTCTACTAGCGAGCGCAGATAGGATTAGGTCGCTGAGGATATTTTTTTAGGTTGTTTTTTTGTTACATTCAGATTTTTTATGTGGCCTCTTTGGTGTCCTGCCGCCTTTGCCCACCCTTTCAATTTCTACTCTTATCTACTGTAACTGCAGTATGGCATCGAAGGTGAATTCCAGCTGTGTTATACAAAGTATAGTTTTGAGGTAGGGCCAGGACAGCACTATCAACCGTTATAAAAACCTGTCTTTAAAGACGAATTTAATTGAATTTACAGAGGGTGCAAAAAAAAATGTGATTTTGACTAACCTATTTTGTCTTCTTGCTATTCGATTCCGTTTATCATTATTATCATTATGTATATCTATCGTAAAGATTCACGGGACTATGGAGTCCCGGTACTTTAGCCGGCGTGCGTAAGGACGTATCCAACACGTAGAGGCCCGTCTGACAGCTTTGATCCCCCAGAGTGTAACACATAAAAATACACTTGAGGGTTCTCATCAGGTACACCACCTACATTGACCTTTATTAGGAACAAAAGATACAGATTTTTTTAATCAAAAACTTCCAATAAAAAGTCACTATCGGAAGTTTTTGATAAAAAAATCTGTATCTTCCTCATTAAGACGCCATACGTCTCACAACTAGCGCCGCCAATGTAAAAAAAATCATATCTTTTTTTCGGATTCGTTTTTAGCAAAAAGCGCTCCTGAGATTTCTCAACGCGAGGCTTAACTATTTTTAGGACCTAAGGTTTGGATTCCAGGATTGGATTTCCTACGAATGCAATCGATTCTCGCCAAAAGCGGCCACTTTTTGCGAGAATCGATTGCATTCTTAAGTTCTAGGATCTGGAATCCAAACCTTAGGTCCTAAAAATAGTTAAGCCTCGTGTTAAGATATCGCAGGAGCGTTTTTTGGTAAAAACGTATAAAAAAAAAAGATATGTTTTTTTTTCCATTGGCGGCGCTAGTTGTGAGACGTATTTTATCTTAATAATAATACGTAGAGTCACTACGGATGCAGTGTTTTGCAGCCTTAACTGTCCATTACCGGTTTAACTAGTGGTTTTAATTTTGCTACAAGCATTTGCCAAATGGCTTTCTACAGGGTGCACTCTAAGTCGATAGCGAAACTTTAAGTAGGCTGGCTACTGATCAATACAAACAACTTGTACTAGGTGGCGAAAAAAATGGAGTGAAAAAAATATCAGCTGTTCCATACAAAAGGTCGACTCAGTACTGCACCAAATGTATGAAACAGCTGATATTTTTTTCGCTCCTTTTTTGTCGCCAACTAGTACAAGTTGTTTGTATTGATCAGTAGACAGCCTACTTAAAGTTCCGCTATCGACTTAGAGTGCACCCTGTAGAGAAGAGCGCTAGTGACTCTAGTTACTGAGTTTTACTTACGACACAGTTTTTTTGCGGCGCTACTTATTTAGCTATTTAGATTGGCAAAATAGAATCTAGTTCTTGGGGTGAACTTGACACAAATTAAAATTTTATTTTGTATTAACCGTGATTTTTTAAGTCTTAATAAAAATACTCAATATTTTACTCAATACTTTATTGCAACCATAAGTGTATAAGATCTTAAATAAAATTGTTACATGTGAGGAACTCTATGGACCCTGTCGGGCACGGCAAAACTTAAAAGCTAGGTAAAAGAAATATCTTGAAAAATAAGAGCTATTGCCGGCCACGGTGACCGTTTGCATAAAAACAAAGAAAAAATGCTTAACAATTACTATAAAAAATTTAGTAAGTTATAGAAATCTGAATACTACTGAATATTTTTTGTCTTTTCTCAAGCCCTAACCTGTAGCAGGGAACTTTATAAAGATAATAATTATTACACGGTGTGCAAGAGGTTACGGGTTCAAATCCTGTCGCGAATTTTTTAACCTTATAAAAATCACTACTGAATAGGAGTTTCAAAACAATTTCTATGTTAACACAAGGATAACTCGATTTATAAAAAATAGCAGTGCACCTTGTTAAAAAGCGGCCAGCACTCAACAAATTTGCAAATATATTTCGCAGTAACCTAATTTATACCGAAAACACACTACTCCGGATCGGCCCAGCTGCGTTGGTGGGGTTAGTGTCAGATGGTGTAAAAGGCAAGTGATCTAAAGGCTCAACATTTCAAAAAGGCAACCAGTCTTAAAATAATTTCGTCAGAAATCATTTGTGAACCACCAAACCACCAAACTGAAGTGGAACTGGGCTGCTCAATGGCCCTGTAAGCTAAATGCGCCCAGGTAGATGGGTGATACTTACCATTGAGCCACCGATGCCCAGCGGTGGATACCGTAGACGAGGCCGTCCGAGAAGAAGATGGGGAGACAATCTTGACACATATTTGCCGCCACCGAAAAATCTGGGCTATGAGAGCGAGAAGGACTTTGCCCTGCATTGGGGACATTTTTGTCAACCTGATCGAATAAGCGAATTTTAAAGAAAAATATTGTATCTACCTATGTAACGATCGTTTTTCATAGGCCACCAGCTGTTTTGCAGCGTAACGTATTTATTTCATCCACGTATAAAAATCCAAAAAGTGTGAATTCTGTGATTCAACTTAAATATCATTGTCAAGCTTAATAATAAAGCTTTTAAAATACAAATAGGTACTTAAAAACACTCAGTGTTTTCGACCATCTGATACTAGCCCCGTCGGTGGAACACAAATTGGTGCAGTGCGGTCGAACGAACGCGTTTTCGGCGTAATCGGCTTGGTTACATCAGCGATTACGCGTCCCTCGGTCTGTTACCAACCGACTCATCAATGAAGCAGATGGGATTTTCAATTAATTATGCTTTTAAGCTTAATTAATTATGGTCTGGAATAAACGTCCCCTTTAATGTTGAATCGTATGTACCTCTATTATTAAGTACCTACACGAAAATATGAAATTCTGTTGTAACACAGATACTCTTTTTGCGCTAGGTTTATGATTCTGATATGGGTTTTTGGCATAAAATCTGTTGTCCAGAGCAATCCGGAACTAAACCCTTATTATGTGGTGCCCGGTGGAGAATTATGGCAATATACATATTGTGGCAAGAGTTGTTGCAATGTTGGCATTCTTACAGTTGAATATAATAAGATGATGGGTAAAGTGACAACTCGGACGCATTTTTAGATGGAGTAGGCTTGCAAAGCCCTATACCAACCTATACTAGGTAACTTGTCAGCTAAGTCGGCAGTCCACAGATTGTCATGCTCGCACCGTTATTTGGACAACAGCTCACGCTTGTGTCTCCAACATTCTAACCACTAGGCCGCCACTAGTTCCATAACCTACATAGTAACACAATGGGTCCACAGGGACCCAGCCGTCCGTGTGGGGAATTAAAACATGTTTATTGCCGTTCAGTTTGCTCTCGCGGTCCTTTTGATTGCTAATTCCCGTACGGAATAGCTGCGGTGCCTGATAGAGTTATTGTCGCCTGTGAAATATTGTCATTTGAGGCTTAAATGGGAACAGTGCGGGATTTTAATGCGTTTCGATAGGTAGAGGACTCGGTGTACATGGAAATTCAATCCGCAAAACAATTATTGCCCAAATCCGACGTGACAATAATAGAAAATTGACAAAAAATCAAACACTGACTTCACTGGTCCAAATTTTCTTTCAAATTAAGTAAAGATTATATTATAGTACAGTGGCCAGCGACCGTTTAATTTTCTTGAAAGGTTACCGGTTCCCCTTTTGATATGTTGTAAAGCATGTCATTCTGGGTACAAACATCTAATTTTTGAAGTTCCTAACCCGCCGCATCAATGAGAAATTTAAGGTCAAACGTAAGCAAAAATGCACTTAATTCAGAGTAAAAGGTTACTGGTTCCCCTTTTGATATGTTGTAAAACACGTTATTCTGGGTACAAACACCTAATTTTTGAAGTTCCTAACCCGCCGCATCAATGAGATATTTAAGGTCAAAGTTACGAAAAAATGCACTTAATTCAGAATAAAAGGTTACCGCTTGCCACCTTGATATTGTGAAAATTTATGCAATTTCACATACTAGAACCTAAATCTTGCAGTCCCTAACCCGCCGCATCCATGAAAAAAATTAAGTCAAAAATCGAAAAATGCGTTTTGGCAATGAATGTATGGGTACCTTGCTTTACATCCGGTAGTTCTGAATTTTGGCTGATTTGTTTATGATGTTGGCCCAATGAATTATCCAAGTTTGTGATCTCGAGCGCCGACCGCAACCATGTAAAAAACCGAAAAAACCGCGAAATTGTATTGAGAGCAATGCCTTTTTTCAGTTTTTGGCCACATTTTTGCTCCGATTTTTCTGTAACTTAGTACAAGTACTCTTCGACAAAATCAAATAGTAACACATTCTTAAAATTTTCAAGAATAGCCGGTAAAATTGTATGTCAAAAGTCACCAAAAATGCAGTTAATTCACTTAAAAGGTTACCGCATGCCGTTGTGAAATTGTGATAAAATACGTAATTTGAGCTACAAAAAACCAAATCTTGCCGTTCTTAACCCGCCGCATCAATGAGATATTTAAGGTCAAAGTTACGAAAAAATGCACTTAATTCAGAATAAAAGGTTACCGCTTGCCACCTTGATATTATGAAAATTTATGCAATTTGACATACTAGAACCTAAATCTTGAAGTCCATAACCCGCCGCATCCATGAAAAAAATTAAGTCAAAAATCGAAAAATGCGTTTTGGCAATGAATGTATGGTTACCTTGCTTTACATCCGGTAGTTCTGAATTTTGGCTGATTTGTTTATGATGTTGGCCCAATGAATTATTTAAGTTTGTGATCTCGAGCGCCGACCGCAACCATGTAAAAAACCGAAAAAACCGCGAAATTGTATTGAGAGCAACGCCTTTTTTCAGTTTTTGGCCACATTTTTGCTCCAATTTTTCTGTAACTTAGTACAAGTACTCTACGACAAAATCAAATAGTAACGTATTCTTAAAATTTTCAAGAATTCCCCCCTAGCCGATAAAATTGTATGTCAAAAGACTCAAAAGTCACCAAAAATGCAGTTAATTCACTTAAAAGGTTACCGCATGCCGTTGTGAAATTGTGATAAAATACGTAATTTGAGCTACAAAAAACCAAATCTTGCCGTTCCTGACCCGCCGCAAACATGAAAAAATTCAAGCCAAAAGTAGGCAAAAATGCACTTAATTCAGAATAAAAGGTTACCGCTTGCCACCTTGATATTATGAAAATTTATGCAATTCCACATACTAGAACCTAAATCTTTCAGTCTCTAACCCGCCATGAAAAAAATTAAGTCAAAAATCGAAAAATGCGTTTTGGCAATGAATGTATGGGTACCTTGCTTTACATCCGGTAGTTCTGACTTTTGGCTGATTTGTTTATGATGTTGGCCCAATGAATTAACCAAGTTTGTGATCTCGAGCGTCGACTGCAACCATGTAAAAAACCGAAAAAACCGCGAAATTGTATTGAGAGCAACGCCTTTTTTCAGTTTTTGGCCACATTTTTGCTCCAATTTTTCTGTAACTTAGTACAAGTACTCTACGACAAAATCAAATAGTAACGTATTCTTAAAATTTTCAAGAATTCCCCCCTAGCCGATAAAATTGTATGTCAAAAGACTTAAAAGTCACCAAAAATGCAGTTAATTCACTTAAAAGGTTACCGCATGCCGTTGTGAAATTGTAATAAAATACGTAATTTGAGCTACAAAAAACCAAATCTTGCCGTTCCTGACCCGCCGCAAACATGAAAAAATTCAAGCCAAAAGTAGGCAAAAATGCACTTAATTCAGAATAAAAGGTTACCGCTTGCCACCTTGATATTATGAAAATTTATGCAATTCCACATACTACAGGGTGCACTCTAAGTCGATAGCGAAACTTTAAGTAGGCTGTCTACTGATCACTACAAACAACTTGTACTAGGTGGCGAAAAAAATGGAGCGAAAAAAATATCAGCTGTTTCATACATTTGGCGCAGTACTGAGTCGACCTTTTGTATGGAACAGCTGACATTTTTTTCGCTCCATTTTTTTCGCCACCTGGTACAAGTTGTTTGTAGTGATCAGTAGATAGCCTACTTAAAGTTCCGCTATTGACTTAGAGTGCACCCTGTAGAACTTAAATCTTTCAGTCTCTAACCCGCCGCATCCATGAAAAAAATTAAGTCAAAAATCGAAAAATGCGTTTTGGCAATGAATGTATGGGTACCTTGCTTTTCATCCGGTAGTTCTGACTTTTGGCTGATTTGTTTATGATGTTGGCCCAATGAATTAACCAAGTTTGTGATCTCGAGCGCCGACCGCAACCATGTAAAAAACCGAAAAAACCGCGAAATTGTATTGAGAGCAACGCCTTTTTTCAGTTTTTGGCCACATTTTTGCTCCGATTTTTCTGTAACTTAGTACAAGTACTCTACGACAAAATCAAATAGTAACCTATTCTTAAAATTTTCAAGAATTCCCCCCTAGCCGGTAAAATTGTATGTCAAAAGACTCAAAAGTCACCAAAAATCCAGTTAATTCACTTAAAAGGTTACCGCATGCCGTTGTGAAATTGTGATAAAATAC
>CASGHI010000120.1:0-15878 GCA_949319315.1 Zelleria hepariella
CTTCGCTCGCTCGTTCAATTATATGTCAAAATATGTGGCTCGGCCATTTCGCCCACCATCATAATGGGCGTAAGGTGAAAAATGTATTCACAGTTCAATACTTTTTTTTGTTATTACAAGTTCTTTTAGTAACCAAAAGGTCAAGCCACATGATAATATCTTGACTAAGGTGTAGGGTTTGTGAAGTAGGGCTTGTAGAGTTAGGGTGTGTAGTGTTAGAAGCTTAGCTCTACATGAGATCTGATAAGTTGCTTATGAAAAAATCGTGGATCCATCTACCTATCTACAGGATGCACTCTAAGACGATAGCGGAACTTTAAGTAGGCTGTCCACTGATCACTACAAACAACTTGTACTAGGTGGCGAACAAATGGAGCAAAAAAAATAACAGCTGTTTCATACATTTGGCGCAGTACTGAGTCGACCTTTTGTATGGAACAGCTGATATTTTTTTCGCTCCATTTTTTTCGCCACCTAGTACAAGTTGTTTCTAGTGATCAGTAGACAGCCAACTTAAATTTTCGCTATCGACTTAGAGTGCACCCTGTAGTTTTAGTAAAGGTGCCACTAGATGCAATAGATATATCACTAAGGGATTATGGACCTGCTAAAAAAATACAGCCTTTCACCTTTCATATCACAATGCTATTCACTAGTTCCATAGAACAAGTTTTACAGATTTGAAGCACCGCTTTAACAAAACCCAAGTGCAAAATTCACAAAAGACTTAAGCCACTGTTTTTCATTGACATCTAAATTCCCGGCTTAGTAGCCAGTTGCGTCGCCAGGTGTGCACTTACCGCAGCGATAGTACTGCACACACGCCAGTGTTTGCGGAGCACCGGATATTAGCCGGCCTTTGTGCTGGAGCCAGATTATCGCACCTGCCCCGCGGCCGAAATTAAACTCAACACCTAATTTTATCTGTCACAGTTAGACAAAGGCACACACCGAGGTACATAAAATCATGTTTTAAACAGGACTTCATATTCATATATTGCATGCATAGAATGGATATTATTTAGCTGCATAATGCTCTCTCTTTCTCAATCTTTCAATCTGCAAAAATGAAAAAAAAAACCGGCCAAGTAATAATCGAACATTATAGGTACATACATTGTAAAAATAATTTAAAATATGTTTTAGCTTGTGCTAATGAAGCCCTTTCATACGATACCTTACAATCCTTACATGATACGGTCGTCTCACTCTGAAATTTGCACCCTACATTTTTAGTATTTTTACACCATTTTTTGTAACGTAGGTAATTAAAACACCATTTCTTCCCTTACTTATGCTTTAAGACACTGCTTCTTGCCAAATGTAATGATTCAACGGGAATTACCCTGTAGGTTTTGATTCCCCTAAAACATGCTGCAAAACGAAACTCCCGGACAGCAGCAAATTATTCGGAATCAGTGCAATAACTTAATAACAGTCCTTTTCACCAGTGAAGTCATTTTTTTGTTAATTTTGTATTTTATTACTTAGCTGTTATATTTTATCGCCAATAGCCAGTAAAAGGCGTAACGTTTCGTCCAACCGTTGTAATGTAGATGACCCATAAAGCAATCCGAGTCGAGTCCAGAATAATTCATTGCTGTTTTGCCGCAACATTAAAGACGTTCACTGATGGACATTTATTTTGATGGCATGAGCTGGTAGCCAATTACTTTAAAGAGCTGTTTCTGGAAGTGAAATTGCGGTTTTACTGACCACTATGAACGCTATTGTTCCGCTTATTTTTTCTAGACGAATAAGGCATCTTTGGTCAACAGTTTTATTGATCGTTCTTACTCGTATTGTCAGAGATTTCAAGTGTTTTTTTTGTTTTGTTGATTTTTAAAATAATACAATGTGAACGCGGTGGCGGGAGAACAGTAGGTATTTTTTAAATATTGTTTTCATTCAATTTCAAAATTTTTTAACAATTCAAAGCCATGCAAATGCTCCTACATATTTTTTTCATTTGAGCTAATATCAAATAAATATAAAAAAGTAGAAAAATATTTTTTTAATTATAAAAAAAATTGGATACGAGTGGCGAAAGACCGAGAAGAATGGCGTGAAGGGGAAAAGGCTTATAGGTACCCAAAAGTGGGAAAATGTGGGCTGAAAATGATGATGATGATGAAAATAAAAATTGTTTTTTTGAAACTTTTTTTTGCATAATCGACATCCTGTTGACCGGTAGGTAAACCCTATAAAAAGAGTTAGGATGTTTTGTAATTTCTAACACTCCACTTATTGAAAAATTACTAGTTAGACTTTGTATACAGTTCACTTATTGAAAATTACCAGGTTCCGTTAGGACTCTAACATTAAGCCCCTTGTTCTTCGTACATAACTGAGTTACATAACTGCTTGTATTGTTAACATAAAACTAAATAGAGGCGTTGCTGTCTCGCTAACCGTGCTTACTTATTTAGGGTGGCATTAATAGTCGTCATCTCAAGCTAGAAATCAAGTACCTAGGTGATCTCAGAAAAGTCAAATGCTAATGTCAGGCCTTGGCAATGTCAATCTCAAGATAGTTTAGATTAATATGCTGACTACTCAAGTTACTCTAGTTTACTCTAGCTACTCAAGTTTGACATTAGCCAAGGCTTTTTCAAGTATTTATTTTTAAAGTATTTATTTATTTTTACCATTGTTGACTTTTCTTTGAGATCGAGCTCAAGTAGGTGATCTCAGACGACTATTAACGCCACCCGTAGATTACATTTTGATGAATCCGTAACCGCCGAAACGATTTCGATGGTTTTCAATTTCTTAGAAACTGAAGCTTTCCCAAAAAAACTCAGCACTGTAAATCCTGCAGAAGAATTTTTTTTATTAGTATTTTTACCATCCGCCAACATCGAGTTTCAACACAATTACAGAAATGAAATATTTTTTACTTTACTCGTGCCGATCGGATGGCAAAATGCAACAGAATGCAAAAGTTTTTCACTGCCGAATAATGCACATATTATTTATGACCCGTTGCGTAAATCTAGTATAACGAAGCAGATTTATAGGTGTTGTTTCAAGCCAATACTCGCGTATGTAGATGTACGGTCAGCCACAGTCACAGATACCACATGACAGCTCTTACCGCGCGCGGCATAAGGGCGCCAATCGAACAGGTACATTTTATTTTCTGTTAGACTTTCTGTTAGGTTAGCAATATTTTCTACTATATTGTAGCAAGCGTGATGATAAATTTAGTCGCATTCCAATGTGCGATAATAGAGCCCTTCTCATGTATTAGGTTTTAATCAAATATTATTACTTTAAATTCACTCAAATGGTAAGTAATACATTTCGAAAGTATTTACGCTTTCAGACACTGGTCTTGTTTGAGTAAAACGCAAGAATCATCTGTGACGTATCGCAGTTACCTCACAGTGACAATACCATGGACAGTCGGCCACAGTCTCAGATACCCCTTTTTGTTCGATTGGCGCCCTTATGCCGCGCGCGGTATGAGCTGCCATGGGGTATCTGAGATTGTGGCCGACCGTACATACCGTACATATTATTATTATTAAACCTGGCATAAAAATTTAGTAGGCAATATTGTAAGCTTATTCCACTCTTTTGATCTACATCAAGTGGTACAGATTTGGCTTTTAACCTATGGATATGGCATACCCATAGCAGCAAAGGACATTTTGAGCAGCCGTCCAAATCGAGTCGTCGCACTCAACCTGCCAAGACCCTGCACAAAATGCAGCCAGAAAAAGACCCGAAAGCAAGTGACCCCGCACAAAACATCTGCAACTTATTTACCAGCCACCACCGTCCGGGTGCCAACTCACCACTCGGCCCGAAACAAATTTCCTCCAATTAAATCCGAACCAGGGTCGTAGGAGGAGCCTGCCATTAATTAAACGAGGCCCTAAGCGCACTCGGTCACCAGGAGGGCCTCTCGCAGCCTGTACTCGAGATAATCGCGGCACGAGTACGCTCCCTTTGATTCTATTTCAACTATGAAATTTTCGGGCTTAAGGACGGCTGGGCGGATTTATTTCTCAGGGTCGTCTGGATGAAATAAAAAATGCGCTTGGAAATTTTGTTGTGTAAACTTTTGTCGACCTTCTAAGGAAGCAATGTCATGATAAAAGTTTTATCCCATTATCGGCTATCGCCATCTGGCTTTATTGCACCGCGAGAAACGAGATGCTGCTACCCGATAGTGGGATAAAACTTATATCTTGATGTTGTGCTTCCCTACCTGGTGCTGTGCAATGGAAATGTCGATGTTTATTGGATGAGCTCTCTTAACGTTACCTGGCATGTGATGCTTACTGATAGTGATATACAGGGTGTTAAAAGACCGCCAACAAAGCGGGAAACCACGTATTGTCCTCATCATAAGGAACATTTTTGCCCAAGGAACTATGCCTGGGAAATCAACGGTTTCCGAGATAATGAGGTTCAAAGTCGGACTTTTCAAAACTTTTTTTTTGTAGAAATTAATTCAGTATCTAGTTCTTAACATATCTCCTCAAGAAGCCATATCAAAATTATGAATATTTCTTGCAAAAAACGACGTTAAAATTGCAACCCGCAATGTATTCTAAACATCGGCACTTCAAGCTTAAGTAACATAAATTGATACCTACGCTTGCGCAATATGACTTCTGTGCGTTACACGTCCATTGCGTGATAAAATATTTTTCAAAATTATAACCTAAAAAACCAAAATCATTTCCCAGCAATAATTTATCGAAAAAGTACTTTGTTTTGGTGTCTAGTATGCGTGGCTTTCGGGTCTGTTGGCGGTCTTTTAACACCCTGTATAACAAACTAGTTGTGCCCGCGACTTCGTATGCGTTTTTACACATTTGACATTTAATTTAAATTCGACTGTGGAGGAAAACTCAAAAGGAAGGTTTTTTTTAACCCCCGACCAACAAAGAGGGGTGTCATAAGTTTGATAGCTTTGTGTGTGTGTCTGTTTATGTGTTTATGAGGGTGTGCCTGTCTGTGTGTCTGTCTGTGTGTGTGTGCCCTAATCTAAACAATACATTTATGATAATATATGTTTTGCTTAGATTAGGTATCGCCCGTGTAAGATACCAGGAAGCTTAGCATAAGAATTGCCTGGGAAGTTGGGGGTTTATTATGTATCTCCCTCGACGTAGAGTGGGATAGATAAAGTTATAAGCCCATAGATAAGGTCTTACCCATTCTCATGCTAAGCCAGCAAGCAAAGCATAAGGTTGGGTTAGAGCGTATCTACCGCAAATAACTCTGTCTATCCCGCTCTACGGCAAACAATAGTTATTTGTTATGCAAGAATGCAAAATTATTGTTTGCGGCGAGTGCTTGTATTGAAAACCGAGCGAGCGAAGGTTTCTAAAATTGAGCCACGAGCGTAGCGAGTGGTTCAAAAAAAGAAACCTGAGCGTAGCGAGGTATTCAGAAGCACGAGACGCAAATAATATTGCATTCGTGCGAAACACAAAACTTTTCATCTCACAGAAGCGAGGAAATGATTTTGTTAGCCAAGCGGGAAAAACTCTATAGACAACTACTTACAGGCGAAACAGGTGAGTCAAAAAAGTTCCTTTTAAAAGCATATTATACTGTAGTTACGGCTGCCGCACTAAAATTTTGAGCTTCGTTGGTATTAAAACCATTCGTTTTATTAATAATTTCCTGAAGTTTACTTATCCAGACACAAAAATAATGTAAATAAAAGAATGTTTTTTTTTCCGGGTGCGTTCTGAACTTTTACCATATAAATTAAAAATGTATAGGAGATAAAAAATGAAATTAGTAATATCGTTTGAAAAAATGTATTTAACAAACCAAAACATAATTATTTATTTGATAAAACGGAAGCGAAGCATTTTTTTAATTTACTGGTATTAATAATAAATATAGTGTACAAAATATTGAAAAAACCTGAAAGAATAAACCGCGTTTCTGAATGTTCTATTCCGTGACTTTACCTTTTTAAAAGATCCTTATGCCCCATTTACATTCACAGTTTTGTATAGAGAATGGGCACGAACAATCACTTTCGCTGAAGTACGCGTGTAAACGAACTATGAATGAGGATCTTTTTTTCGTCGGGATCTGGCATCTACTTAAACGGCCAGTGTTTTTTTCTTTTTCAACACCATAGGGCGCGGGAAAGACTTTCCCGGCGCCGCGTTCAAATTTCGAAGCGCACTAAAATGCAGATAGTTTAAATCCGGCCTTTACACGATCGTAAGTTACTAGTAACAGCAAACTTTCCGAGCGTGGGAGATGAAAAATATTTTTTTTTAATATCAAGCTGGGCTCAGTAGAGTAAACATTTAAGAAAAAGGCACAAAAAAAAATGTCAACCTCACGTGGGTTCAAACCCAGAACATTTCGACCGCGACGCAACAGTACTACATTTCTAACATCGATAAACTTTGTCCGACCTCCACCGAAAACCACTCACAATTCCCTCCAGCAAGCATCATAAGGCTGGGTTAGAGCGTATCTATGGCTCTGTCCATCCCGCTCTACGTCAAACAAAAGAGTGAGATACCTATTGTTTTAAACCCATAGATACGCTCTAACCCGGCCTTATGCTACGCTTGTATAACTAACATTTTCCGCCAAAATAAAATAAAAACAAATGCCGATTTTTATAATATGCGCCCCAAATGCCAAAAGTCGTAGCGTGCTATTATACAGAGTGTTAAAAGACCACCAACAAAGCGGAAGACCACGTATACGTATAGTCCTCATCATAACGAACATTTTTGCCCAAGGAACTATGCCTGGGAAATCAACGGTTTCCGAGATAATAAAGTCGAAATTAAAATTTTTTTTTTTTCAAAAATGTGTTTAGTATCACGTTCTTAACATACCTTCTTAAGAAGCCATATCAAAATTATGGATATTTCTTACAAAAAATCAAGTTAAAATTGCAACCCGCAATGTAGGTTTTCGAGAGAATGTGGTTCAAAATCGTTTTTTTTTTTTTTGCAGAAATATGTTCAGTATCACGTTCTTAACATACCTTCTCAAGAAGCCATATCCAAATTATGAATATTTCTTACAAAAAACGAAGTTAAAATTGCAACCCGCAATGTATTCTAAACATCGGATAGCCTAAGTTACTCCCAGAAACGTGAGTTACGACCATGTTAAGTTTGGTTGAAAACTATTCAGCGGTGTTCGCGTTTATCGTGTTCATACAGACAGACAGACATAAACAATTTTTTTTGCATTTTTGGATTCAGTATAGTTTACTTAGTAACCCCTGCTAGCTTTTTTCTCAAAATATTCAATGTACAGAATTGACTTCGCTAGAGTTTTATTATAAGTATAGATAGATATAGATGAATAGAGCTTCGACCAAATTGGTAGAGTTTAGATGGTGACTATATCAACCATCAATTTGTTAATACTTCCTGAAGTGGGTGCTTTTAAGGAAAATCTACATTATAATCAAGATCCACTTTAAAAAGCCATATTTCATACCTCAAATCTCTTGCTGTACCTCTATAATTTATCTCTCTACCTAACCGAGACAGTACAAGCCGGGATCTGAGACAATATTAAAAACTAACCAGTCTTCCTCGTCCACCTTAAAACAAACTTGGTGTAGTGAACACAATGGTATTCTCTCTAGAGATTTTACTACTATTGTGACTTTAGAGCGGTAAGGCCCGGTTTCTGAGTTGAGAATTTTGCTAAGCACATACTTACGTATCGCTCTGTCACGCTCTTTTGTGAGAAATCTGCAGAGACAGGACGATACTTACCCATTTGCTTAGCAAAATTCTCAACTCAGAAACCGGGCCTAAATGTTGTGGTCAAGGAGAAAATATTATAGTTGGAGAGCTGGTGACCAATCGAGATATTTTTTCGTACAAGGCTGGGAGTTAGTAGGCTGATAGAGTAGCCTTCGCTGAGTCTGAGAAAAATATTTTTTTGGTCCGGTCGCGGTTGAAAGTTAGATTTTTTCGACTTTGAAAGTTTAAATGTATGGGTTGAGTCATTTCTTTTTTGTCTACAAGGCTAGGAGTTTTTAGGCTGCCATTTTAGTCTCCGCTGATCACGAAATCACTATTTATTACTAGCCAAACGCGGTAGAAATATTGTTTTTTATAACCTAGAAAGTGTGAATTTTTGGGTTATAAAAATCAAACTTTCAACCACGCTTGGCCAAAAAAACTAATATTTTCTTGTTCAACGGAGTCTCAACAACTAACCTAGAAGTTTCTAGCCTTTTACGACAAAAAAAATATACAAAACCCATACATTTAAACTTTCAAAGTCGAAAAAATCTAACTTTCAACCACGACCGTGCCAAAAAAATATTTTTCCCAGACTCAGCGAAGTCTACTCTATCAGCCTACCAACTCCTAGCCTTGTACGAAAAAATATCTCGATTGGTCACCAGCTCTCTAACTATTATTTCAAAAACAAACTCGAGATTTTCGCCAGGCAACATATTTTGGTATTGAGGTAAATTAATTATAGTTCCCATTGTCGTTGCTCTTTTTCTGAAACTCCTACAAATCATGACTACATATGCCGTGATTTTATGCAGTTCCGATATCTATAATCGTTGCTCATCTTCGTAGAACACTTAAGACGCCATACGTCTCACAACTAGCGCCGCCAATGGAAAAAAAAAATCATATCTTTTTTTTGATGCGTTTTTAGCAAAAAACGCTCCTGCGATTTCTCAACGCGAGGCTTAACTATTTTTAGGACCTAAGGTTTGGTTGACAAAATATTCATAGTAACAACGACTGTTTCTACGTGTCTCACTGAGTCGTGTGCTTCACAACTTTCACAGCCCACGCAAACCGATTGGATATTCCATGAAATTGATGGTAACATGCAAGTGTTTCGGCACACTTGCCAGAAGTTAGACATATCTCTTAAGGAGACACCTTCTTCGCCCCTCCAGAAGAGAGATAAGAAGTCGCCCGCGACAGATATGCGTCTCTAAAATTAAGAGTGCCCGAGGCCTAGGCTTAATTCGAAAATTATGTAAACGTCCCACCTAATTAGAGGCGAGAGGGGTGGCTAGGGGGGAGGATTAAGGCCACGATAGCGCTGACACAGAGTTGGAATGTCTAGAAAGTGCATATCGGTTTCACTGCTTCTCCTAAATTATTATAATAGTCTCAACGCAAAGGCTCTCATTCTGAGATGCGAGATGTGCCCAGCCGAAGGAACGAGTATTGGGCTACTCTTAGTTTGATTGTAAAGGAATGAGGTAGTGTCCGCCTCTGCTCGCATAGCACAAGAATGGGTTAGGCACTATCAATACAGGGAAATTTTTAAATAACTTTATTCCTCAGACACCCCAACTTCTAAATGTGATTTCCAACAAGTTTTGTTCTACGACTTTGGTGAAAAAGCATATTTTTTTTCCATACAAACATTTTATTATAATTTTTTTACGCAGAGGAATAAATAGGAGCAGGAGAGGCTGGAAATGAAGTAGACAGTGGAGGGGCAAGAAAGCGCGCCACGCAGGCAGCGCTGAATGGCATAAAAATTACAACTTTTTAAGGTGAAATACGTCTCACAACTAGCGCCGCCAATGGAAAAAAAATCATATCTTTTTTTTGGATGCGTTTTTAGCAAAAAACGCTCCTGCGATTCCTCAATGCAAGGCTTAACTATTTTTAGGACCTAAGGTTTGGATTCCAGATCCTAGAACTTAAGAATGCAATCGATTCTCGCCAAAAGTGACCACTTTTGGCGAGAATCGATTGCATTCGTAGGAAATCCAATCCTGGAATCCAAACCTTAGGTCCTAAAAATAGTTAAGCCTCGCGTTGAGGAATCGCAGGAGCGTTTTTTGCTAAAAACGCATCCCAAAAAAAGATATGATTTTTTTTTCCATTGGCGGCGCTAGTTGTGAGACGTATGGCGTCTTAAGCACAAGAAACGTTTAGTAATTAAAAAGTATCGAGCTATGAGTTATGAGAAAAGTCGTAGAAAAAAAGTTGTTGGAAATCTAATTTTAAAGTTAACGTGTTTCAGGAATAAAGCTATTTAAATATAGCCCTGTATATTGATAACTAGTATTTGTATTGTATTCCACTCCTAATCCATTCTTGTCGTAGGCTAGGTGTCAATGTTTTTAGACCGTCCAAGTTTTGCCAATATGGCCTAACATAATTTTGACCCGTGCCAAACAATATTATGTGTGAATTCCGCGAATCTGGTAAAGTGTCTTCACCCTTTCCGAACACTGTATGAAAACGAACCTTCTTCGATGTGTCTATCTATGTGATGACGCCAGTCTTCAGAGAGCGGTTTTGAATATTGTTGCTGCTTTTAGAGATCCGCTTGAGATGTGCCGAAACTGTTGGCAAGGGGTGGATTTTGGGTTCATTAGATAAGATTTGATTGCTGATTTTCCCACGAGTTGCTGTCTTTAGAAATGAATCCTTTGGGAGTTGGAAACGTTATTGACTTATGTGGCTAAGAAAATGGAACGCTCGTGATTGCTGTGCACTTTAGTGGCAATATTTTGAGTAAGTCAGTTTTGTAACAGCAAAATAACAACTAACTAAGGCCTTTGCATCTGCGTAATGAGTTGATTTATACAGCGTCCAGTGGCACCTTCACTCACACTAGATGGGTGAAGAGACCACTCTGGGACATAAGAACTACAACTTCATGAATTGAAAAACGGAAAAATAAAACATTTCAGTCGGACATATACTTTGTATGTATTTGCGAAAAGCAGACCCTGCAGCTTCCTCACTTACTTACTAGATAGTCCTTAAAATATTAAAGCAATTATTTCAATTGCTCGATTAATTTGAGACGTTCTTCGTTTTATAAACAAAAATATAAAATAATAAAATATTATGGCACAGGAAGGGCCTTCCACTCTTTATAACCGAAAGTCACAAAATAAAATAAATCATGAAAGTAAACAGTTTACACGAACGGTAAACTTTTTCATGGCCGCGATGAAAATTATGATTCGGCAAAGCTATAAGCGAGATTGTGCCTATGTATCGCTTGGTATAATTTTCCATCGAAACAATTGCTGAACGAGCGAGCGAAACGAGATAAGTTCTCCAAGTCTACTTGAACAATTCGGCGTTTGTATGGTTGTATCTTTGTATGTTTGTTTCTATGAATTTGCGCTTTGCATGTGCCTACATGCTTAGCTTAATGCTGAGCCTGCTCCCTTTGATGCCAAAGCATACTCTACATGGTAATATTACTTATTGTTTAAGTATTAAATATTACTTTAATATTAAGCTCTATTTTGAAGTTGGCATCAATAAAGTGATTTGTATTTGTATTTGAATGTTAGTTCGACGATAACTTGAGTAAATTTGGTTGGATCGTCATGTTTGGTACCGGGTAAATGAAACTAAAATATTTTTAAGTTCGAACATGAGCCAAATCGGTCGAGGAGTTGCCGAGATATGGGGTTGTGAAGTTTATATGCAATCCCCGCGCCCCTGCGCGAATGGTGTTAGCAAAAAGTTACGAGTTCACAGTTCGGAGCGAACCATTAGCTATTAATCCATCTTTAAGCGAGACAAATTCACGGTGGTTGATTTTTTTTTAAGAGAAGTAAAGAAGAAGATAATTATTATAATTGCAGCAGGCGTCTGGTGGTGTCTCTGGTGGTGTCTCTGCATTCTCTCTCGGGGATACGGGCGCGAGGGCATTGTTACATTATTAACTTGTGGACGAAGCGCAGTTCACACGAGTTGCAAAAGTCACACACCGGGGCTCGAAGTTTCAACTTTTCACCGCACCGATGAGAGTAACAATTTATTGCTCGGTACACTCGTGCGCAGAGGTGTTGCGGGGACGGGCGATAGATAAAAGTGTGCGCGGAAGTGGGGGGTGCGAGGTAAACGACGGTCGCGTCCGCTTCCTGGCTTCGGGCACAATGCGCGCTGCGGACTTGCGGTGCTCGACTCCGCGGACAGTTTTGTCGGCAACTGTACTGCCGGTTTCTACCCTCTGCGTTTTAGTTTTTTACCTAGTCTGTAAAACCTACTTTTTTACAGGATTTGTGAAAAGACTCTAGGGGTAGTGAAAAAAGTCTTCACAATCGTGACGATGACGATGTGACGAAAATACAAAAATACAGGGTGTTGGTTTTGGTCAGTGAGTAGTGACACCCGACTCAGGGTCGATAGTTTTAATAACGCTTGAAACTAAAAATAAGTTTTTTCATTCCCAAATTACCTTGTTCAATTTGTTCTATACACGACGTGCCTCAAAGCGCGAGCGCAATGTGGCACCCGATATTGCCAGTGCGGCCGCAAGCGATAGTAGAAAAGGAGGCCATAATTTAATGATTTTTGGTTATATTTCACTGAATTATTTTTATTTTATTTTTTTGGCTTCAGCATCATATAAATAATCACCCCTGAGTCGGGTGTCACTTCTCAAAACAATATCTTACAATAACAAGAGTTCATTGGAAAAAAAAAAAGCAAATTGTTCGTCTAGGTTCGCTTTTTACCCGACTACGCGAAGCAAAAAGGAGGGTTATGATTTTAGCAGCGTATGTATGTATGTATGTATGTATGTATGTATGTATGTATGTATGTGGGTATGTATGTTTGTGTGTTCATCTGTTCCCTCGCAGAGCCTAAACTACTCGGCCGATTTCAACAAATGAGGTGTCGTTGGATTCGTCTTAATCACCCAGGTAACATAGGATAGTTTTATTTTGAAAAAAACCAAGATGGCGGCTGTGCTGCGCCCTAAAGTGGTGGACCTAAAAATAAAAATTATCGGATACCATCGTCATGGATATCAAATGAAAGGGCTTTAAAAGTCATTTTCAAAAATGTATAACACATGTAGCGTCAACATAACAAATAGAACAAAAAATTCCAAAATGTGTTTTTTTTTGCCCTTCTTGGTTCTATTCTGGGTGATCGCCCAAAATTACTTACTAAAAAGCTCAAAAAAAAAACAGAAGTTAAAAACTAAAACCCGACTACTAAAAGGCTTAAAACAAGACCTGTTTATCCTTAAAATAGACTCATGGATAATTAATCGTAGTCGGAGGATACTACATTCGCATTTGATAAACCGATGGCCTCCGACTACGATTAATTGAACGAGCGAGCGAAGCGAGCGAAGTTCTCCGAGTCTACTTGAACAATCCGGCGTTTGTATGTATGTATGTATGTATGTATGTATGTATGTATGTATGTATGAATGTTCGTTCGACGATAACTTGAGTAAATTAAGTCGGATCGTCATAAAATTCGGTAGGCAGGTAAATGAGGCAAAGAGAATTTTTAAGTTCGAACATGAGCCAAATCGGTCGAGGGGTTGCCGAGATATGGGGTTGTTAAGGTTATATGGGATGAGAGAGGGCGCCACTGCTGCCTCTCAGTAACATTAAAATAGTGCTAAAAAGTGATTTTAAAAGTGATAAAACGTAAATCTAATCAGTAAACAGTGAAACCAGTGATAAAAACTAACAAAAGTGAACTATAAATACAAATTCTGTTTGGAAACAATATTGTGGATATCGGACGTAAAACTCAGTGGAAACAATAAAAATAAACTTTTACGGGTCGCGAAATAATCCGTAACAAGAACTCTATTTTAATCCAATAAATCCAAAAATAACCAAAAATTTTGCTAATTGCTAAGGTCTAAAGTACACCAGATTAGAAAATTCAAAACAGCGCCATCTATTTAAAAAATATATAAATATATTGTTATTCTACTTCCTAACAGAGGGCGTGACTAAAGTTTGTTTATCAGAGCCATCTAGTGTTCAAAATTATAAACCAAAAAGTCCTTCTATGCTACAATAGAGGTCGCTTTACTTCAAAACTACAAGAGAGTCCTATAAATATCCTATATTAAAATGGAAGAAATACTAGATAAACTACAAAAATATCCAAAATGATCTAGAGGCACAAAAACTTGAAATAAGATAAAGCGGCGAACAAGTTACAGAAAACATTCAATGTGAAATGAAACAAAATGAAAAAATAATTTAATATCACATTAATTGGATTGTAGACTACGGCGCGCGTGGGGACGTATCCAACACGTAGAGGCCAGTTTGACAACTTTGATCTGATGTAAGGTGGTGCACCTGTTGGGTACCCCAGAGTGCAACCAAACACACAAAAATACACCTGAGAATCCCCATCAGGTTCATCACCTACATTGACCTGGTGCGACGTGACCATGCGCATCCTCAAGGTCCATTCTGCGAGGGCACCATACACCAAAATACACTCGCAGTACTTTCCCGTCAAGTTTACAGGTCACGCCGACCTGATGCAATGTGGGTACACAAATTGGGTCTACCACCTGAGCACACCACAACACAAAATGCACTCTGGTGGCTTTCCCGCAATGAACACAGGCTATTGTAGAGTTGGATGGGAGCAAAGAATTGGGTTATGGGGATGCATAATGGATGGACTGGGTAACTGGGCTATGGGGTTGAGACAACGGTCGTCTGCCATTAAAAAGTCTCAAGTAATTAAATTGGCAGACGGTGACTTGCTGTTCACTAAATGAGCCACCTAAATAAGCCGCCGCTTATGGGTCTAACCCTGGACAGCAAGGTGGCAACATCGTTGTGAACATCTCAGGGTGTCGAGAGGTGTGCGCCGCTTTCTACCCAGTGACTGTAGTGATAGCCACAGTCACAGTACCAACTCGCGTCTTATGCATCTTTCACTTCCATCCTGCGAGCATATAGCTCTTGCGCTCCACTCTGGACTCTGGACGGCCGATAAAGCAAGCCAGAGGTGAGGGTCCCGGTCCTCTTGGATTCCAATCCACTCTTGTACAAAGACGTGGATTCGAGGACCAGTTTTCGACCTTCGGAAGACTCGGGTTCGTGGTACCGCCACATACCAACAGCTCGCCACAAGCTGCCCTGCGGTGGAGGAACCATAATGGTCCCTCCATTCCCTTAGTCGCCTTTAACGACACCCACGGGAAGAAATGGGTTGGTCCAATTCTGTACCTCCCGGGAACCACACGGGGGTTATTATTATTGAACGAGCGAGCGAAGCGAGCGAAGTTCTCCGAGTCTACTGGAACAATCCGGCGTTTGTATGTATGTATGTATGTATGTATGTATGTATGTATGTATGTATGTATGTATGTATGTATGTATGTATGTATGTATGTATGAATGTTCGTTCGACGATAACTTGAGTAAATTTGGTCGGATCGTTATGAAATTTGGTAGGCGGGTAAAAGAAATTAAAAGAATTCTTAAGTTCGAACATGAACCAAATCGGTCGAGGGGTTGCTGAGATATGGGGTTGTTAAGTTTATATGGGGTCGCGAGTTCACAGTTCGGGGCGAACCACTAGTTATTTAAGTTTATATGGGGTCGCGAGTTCATAGTTCGGGGCGAACCACTAGTTATCCATGAGTCTATTTTAAGGATAAACAGGTCTTGTTTTAAGCCTTTTAGTAGTCGGGTTTTAGTATTTAACTTCTGTTTTTTTTGAGTATCTAATATAAAAACTAAATAAAAGGTTTCCTTTTTTTTTCATTTGTCGTAGTTACTTAGTGTAGTCCCAATTTTTCCTTTATCGTTAGAAAGACAGAAGACAAGACATTTACCGGATGCAAAAAAACATCACATTATTAAAATAACATAACAAGTAACAAGCGCGGACGTGCTCCACACAGCCACTCCACTTCACTCGGAGCAATCTTAAAGAAACAAGGGAGACTTTCTCGGAACCTCGGGGAGACCTTTTCCATAGAGAGAAAATTGGAAGGCCTTAGTTAAAGGCCCCTGGCGAACGGATATCCGGTGACTTTTATCGAAGCCCCCTTCCGGTTCCGGTCGTGCCGAAGTTTGTTGCGTAATTAAATAAGCTCCGGTGTAGGTAGGTAATCACGGAATAAAGTGCCGTGAAAAAAAATTTTTCCTTTTT
>CASGHI010000121.1:0-14283 GCA_949319315.1 Zelleria hepariella
GGTACAGCTGAACATGAGTATCATCGCGTAACTGAAGTGGTCTCCCTCGCATATAATATGAACAATAAAATGTGAAAATAAACTTAAGTTTAACTGGCTTTTAAGTTTATCTTCGACCCTCGGCTAATGTCCGAAATAATGTTTATTTGTGCAAATTATTTCAACTTTAGCCGACTAGTTTCGGCTATGACAAACTAGATATTAATTTCACATGCGGGGTGCAGAGCGTTTGTGTTGTTTTTTTGTTTGGTACATTTAGTATTGTGTCTTAAAGGTCCTATCAACATATAAAAAAATCGTTGTTATATTTTTGTACTAGCTTTTGCCCGCGACTTCGTCCGCGCAGACTTAGTTTTTTTCCCGTTATCACAATAAAACATAGCCTATAGCACTCAGCAATAACGTAGCTTCCCATTAGTGAAGTAGTTTTGGAGATTACCCCCTACATACGTACATACTTACAAACTTTTCCTTTTTATAATATTAGTGTTGATAGCTAGTGCCCACGACTTCATTCACGTGGTTAAAAGAAAAAGGATAAACGTGGTGATTTTGCCAGTTGTACCTAGCATATTTTTTACCACCTAGTAGGTATGATGTACTTAAAACACACCCCCTGCACTATCAAAGCGTTGGCCCGAGATCTCGCTCCCGTGGACCACGCGCTGTTATCTGCTTCTTCCAAACTGAACGTAGCAAAGATGCAGATACCTACTGTTAAAGGCATCTAACTGATTTAACGCGGGTTACCTACATTTCAGGAAACACTCAAAGATTATCTTTTCTTTTCAGCCCTATCCTATTATTTTGAGTCCGCTAATCTGCTACTCCTTGTTGCAATATTTCAGTCTGGGTTGTCTCTGTTCAGTTGGTCTCGCCCCAAGTCTTCGTGCCTTTGTGGCCTTTGTGGCCGCTGTGGACACTGCCTCTACCGATGTTAGAAAGCCCTGATGCGTAGTTTGATACCCAAGTACATCTCGTTTGCTTGCGCTGTTTGGTGAATGAATATTTATCACCATTCGCTGCAGTACGTCACAGGTCTCAACATCTCTCTGACGTTCTATAAAACTGTAAAAGATCTCCAACAGAGCTAGTTAGCGTCACCTACTCGTATTATAAGCACGAAGTTACTTAACAGAGAAAAACTTTAAGAAATTTTATTTTATTATTTATTTTGCATCATACAATTACAAAGAGAACGATCATAATAATTGGGTTCTGACACCAAAAAATATGAGATAATATCAGGAGATACTTAACCATATTATTTCTATCACATTGAATAGTGTTTTTTTCTATGAGCTGCTCTTCTGAAACACCAAACGCGTCTTCTTAGCATCTACGATACCATAGTCTGAAACAACCGTTTTGAATCGTCGGTCTTATTCTTCTTTCGTGTTGAAAGCGTCACACACACACGTCGCGCTGGGGTCGCCTCCAGGAAATCCGATAAGCTGCACTGTGGAGCATCAGGACAGGTATGACGACGCGAAGTTGTCGGTATGGTTTAAGATTGGCACAAAACACCTCTTCTGGCTCTATTTCTCACATATCTTTCATGCAGGCAACACCACCACGCAGGCGGTTCAGGGATTTTCACATGCTCCAATTTTCTCGTCAGTCTGAAGTATGTGGAAAGCCTATCAGAGTTGTCAACAATGAATAGGCGACTATGATATTATGTAAAAGTGCACCTGTCCAGTGTCCAGTCCTAGGTACTTACTTAATGAAAATAAAGCGATCATGGTACTAATGTTACACCATCAATGGCTGATGTTATGCGCCTATGGTCGCTCGGGACTCTACACTTGCACGGTACGCACAGCTGATTTTTTGGTCAGAACATCGTATCTTTATTTTTCTTCGAGGTCTGGTGCATCCTATTCTTCCCTGAATACCCAGCAATCAGCAATGCACTCAACGGACGTCCCATCCCGTCTGGCCAAAAGATCTCAGGATGCAACCGCAGCTTTGTAAAGAGCTTTAATAAAACTGCTGGAGGCAGAGTTTTTAAAGTAAGGATTTATTGGCTCTTTCAGATTGTAAGTAGCTATCACTGAACTTATGTTTTTTGCCTGTTTTGAGTAATTAAACTTGTAGATTTTTCCTTTATTGCTTTGTTGATATACCATTTTTGTGACAGTGACGGATGACAGCGATAATGAAAAACAACTTCTTCACTGTTGTTCATCGTTTGAGTTTTGCGGCACATTGCGGTCTGTTTGGTGCATTAAAATTTACCGATGTTCAGTTTTTGATGGATTTACGAAAGTAAATAGCTCAACGCTACGTGATGACAGAGGGTCTTTGGTTGATGGTTTTGTCGTTCACTTTTATACAAATAGCGACTATATGATAATCTTTGTGTGTTTATTTTGCTCCTAAGCACCAAAGCGTGATAATATGTAACCTATATGTTATTCTAATGTCTCAGCTATCTACATTCCAAATTTCATCCAAATCTGTCCAGCGGATTCAGCGTTATAAGGTAACAAACACACTCACTCACTCACTCACTCACTCACAAACTTTCGCATTTATAATATAAGTAGGAAGTAGGATTCGCAATGTGGATATTGTGTAGATATTCACTGGCGTAACTGGACTCTACATTTTTTTTATTAGACTGACTAATGTCACTTGTATGCGAGTGTCGCCATGTTGTTGCTCTAATCCGTCGGCCAAGTTTCGAGTTATAAGCTTTCAAATGAGTTTAGTCCGGTTGGATTACCTACTCTAGGTAATCCAACTCTACCTTCACTTATTTCGGATAAGGTACAAAATCCCACCTGACGCAAAATAGGCGCAAGTTGAGACGTCGAGCTCGTTTTACCATTAACATTACCTATTTTGGATCTCAGTCTATATTGTTTCATAGAAAGAAGAGGATCAAAGGATATCAGTTTCCAGCCTACATAATATAATACTATTCTCAGCAACACACTCGACGACTTTGTGGTGATAACGCATATATAAGAATAACGTGTTCAAAGTATTGTACACACGACAGTACGTCAGACTGTACACTTTTGTTGTAAAGTCGCCCGTAACGTAAACGAGAAGAGTGCTAGCGTGTAATCCTCGACGTGCTGTCGTGGTACGTAGTAATACTAGTGGTTCGCCCCGAACTGTGAACTCGCGACCCCATATAAACTTAACAACCCCATATCTCGGTAACCCCTCGACCGATTTGGCTCATGTTCGAACTTAAAAATTCTTTTAATTTCATTTACCCGCCTACCAAATTTCATAACGATCCGACTAAATTTACTCAAGTTATCGTCGAACGAACATTCATACATACATACATACATACATACATACATACATACATACATACATACAAACGCCGGATTGTTCCAGTAGACTCGGAGAACTTCGCTCGCTTCGCTCGCTCGTTCAATCAGGAATATTTGTATCAGCTCTTAATTTAAAACTACCTTCAATTTTAAATTTTCGTCATTTTTACTTCAACAAAGTATTACAAGTCTTATATTTTCTACAATTTCGTTGTTTTTGCGCTATGGCGAGCTCATCAAGATGTTGCTCTACCGATCTAAATACATTTTGTTATATTTGCGGCGAATGACCTTTGAGGAATACCGAAAACCGATAGCAGAGTTCGTGAAAAAAGCATATTTCGCTTACTTCAACTTGAGTATGGAGCATCAAGATAAGCCTTGGGTTCCTTATTTTGTATGTAGAACATGCAGTGAACATCTGAGACAGTGTACAAACTGCAAACGAAGTTGTATGAAGTCTTATATAACCTGAGTGACTTCAGTGAAGAACAAGGAGAGCGGTTTCATCAAGACATGGAGGATCAGTACTAGGGTAGATGGGATACTTACATGATGGCTGATTATTGCTGGGCTCTTATGAGAGACAACCCAAAGAAGAAACATGCAAGAAAATCAATCAAGAGAAGTTTTTTGTATTCAGAACATTAAAAAATGAGTTTTTTTCATACAAATAGTTTTTTTTCATATCTTCAAAACTAGAGCTGATACAAAAAAACTGAATACAAATTTGAAATCAGCGAGTCAGGTACTATCATAATCAGGTCTTAAAATTCCGGCACCAAAAATGGTGTTGGCCAGTGTTATCTGACATACGACTTATTCGAACAAACAATTTGTATTGTTTTAGGTTTTACCTGTATAGAGTTTGAGTCTTCTGATGAAGATGACCACGTATTTATTAGAAATCTACGTGAAAATGGTTTAAATATACCCAATTCTAAAATGAAATGGCATAACCGCATAAAATTTTTAGAAAACAAACTAATATTTCGCCCAAACAGCGTGGTCCAAGTATCGCAAACAGTTAAATAGATAAAAGAGAAAGTATCTCTTGGAGTTCTACTGGGGATTAAATAGTAGCAGATGCAGTCTCATGTTACAATAATCACAAATTACCTGAAATACTTGACAGCTTCATAACTTATCAGCAAGATGACGAACTATTCGAAGCTATAAAATGCGATTCAATCTCCTTCAATAATGATAAATCAAAACGAAAATGAAATGGAATCGCTAAGTTAGGTAGGTGCTTCATGAAACACAGGAGCTGGAACTGGACGCAGAAGCCATAAATACTATTCAGTCTCCTTCAAAACTGATGCTCCAAGCCGAAAATGGAAATGCTAAGTGATGTACTTACTGAAACACAGGATTTGGATCTGGATGCAAGAACGGATACAATAGCTACCTCTGTGGTTGAAGATATCACAGATGTACAGCTCGTCTGTGAAATTGTTACGACTAAATGCATGTATTTTACTAAATGCATGTTCAGGCGCTTTCTTACTTCGTTTCTTGTTATTTTCATCGACTTTAACAGTTCCAGTTTCGTCATTTCCAGCCCCAAAGTCAACCGCACTGTCCAGGATTAGTATGTGACACATTATTTTTAGATGTTGCAGTTACTTTGGGTGCACTGCTAGGGCAATATGGCAATGGTGTTCATGGCATTTCTTCAGTTCCAGCTCGAAGGTAAGTACGTGCATTTAGTCGTAGCAATTTCACAGACAAGCTGTACATCTGATGTATCTTCAACCACAGTGGTAGCTATTATATCCGTTCCTGCTTCTAGATCCAGGTCCTGTGTTTTAGTAAGTACATCACTAAGCATCTCCATTACACTTCCAGCTTGGGGCATCAGTATTGAAGGAGATGGAAACGTATTTATATCTTCTGCGTCCAGTTCCAGTTCCTGTGTTCGGTAAGTACCTACAAAACATAGCATTTCCATTTTCGGCTTAGAGCATCAGTATTGAAAGTGAATAGTATTTATGGCTTCTGCATTCAGTTCCAGCTCCTGTGTTTCATGAAGTACATAACTTAGCATTTCCATTTCATTTTTGTTTTGATGCATCATTATTGAAGGAGATTGAATCGCATCTATAGCTTCTAATAGTTCGTCATCTGGCTGATAAGTTATGAAAGCTGTCAAGTCGGTATTTCAGGTAAGTTTTGATTATCGTTACATGAGTCTGCATCTGCTACTATTTCAACCCCAGAGCGGTACTCCCAGAGATACATTGCTCTTTTATCTGTTTATCGGTTTGCGATACTTAGACCACGCTGTTTGGCCGAAAAAATTGTGTGTTTTCTAACATTTTTATGTGGTTATTCGGTTTCTTTTTAGAATTGGGTATATTTAAACCATTTTCACGTAGATTTCTAATTAATGCGTGGTCATCTTCATCAGAAGACTCAAACTCTATACAGGTAAAACGTAAAACAATACAAATTGTTTGTTCGAATAAGTCGTATCTCAAATTAAATCAAGATTTTTATATTTTCTAATAAATCGTAACTCATTTGCCGTTTTTAACTATTCATTTCTATGAATTGAATTATAATAAGTAACATAAAAAATACGTCTATCCATTTATATGACCTTACACTAAAGATAACAAACAATTGCATATCTTTTAACCGTAGGAATCCAACTAAATCATCCCTTCAAACAAGCAGCGACCGGCTCTCTTTATTTTTCCATGTTAAAGGATGAGTTACGCTTTATTCGAATGGAAAATTGATGCTTTGAGAAACGACTTATTGTTTTGAGTCAATTATCTCTTTTTTTTCCATACAAAGTTTGCAAAGTAAAGACAGAGATAGGTGTATTTTTGTCCCCTTTACCCAAAAATGTCAAAATGTCAATTTCGTTAAAAAATGACTTACGCTATATTAGAATTAGGGCGACGACTTGTTTTTCAAGATTTTGAGATTTTTCTTCTAGCATTTTTAGTTTTTCGCCAAACATTATTTGAATGTTTTTTGTAACTTGTTCGCCGCTTTTTCTTATTTCAAGTTTTTGTGCATCTAGATCATTTTGGATTTTTTGTAGTTTATCTAGTATTTCTTCCATTTTAAGTTTTGTATAGGACTCTCTTGTAGTTTTGAAGTAAAGCGACCTCTATTGTTGAGCATAAAGACTTTTTGGTTTATAATTTTGAACACTAGATGGCTCTGATAAAAAATGTTTTGTCACGCCCTCTGTTAGGAAGTAGAATAACATTTTTTTTTTAAATAGATGGCGCTGTTTTGTATTTTCTAATCTGGTGTACTTTGGACCTTAGCAATTAGCAAAATTTTTGGATTTATTGGATTAAAATAGAGTTCTTGTTACGGATTATTTCGCGACCCGTAAAAGTTTATTTTTATTGTTTCCACTGAGTTTTACGTCCGATATCCACAATATTGTTTCCAAACAGAATTTGTATTTATAGTTCACTTTTGTTAGTTTTTATCACTGCTTTCACTGTGTACTGATTAGATTTACTTTTTTATCACTTTTAAAATCACTTTTTAGCACTATTTTATTGTTACTGAGACGCAGCAGTGGCGCCCTCTCTCATCCCATATAAACTTAACAACCCCATATCTCGGCAACCCCTCGACCGATTTGGCTCATGTTCGAACTTAAAAATTCTTTTAATTTCATTTACCTGCCTACCAAATTTCATGACGATCCGACAAAAATTACTCAAGTTATCGTCGAACGAACATTCATACATACAAACATACAAACATACAAACATACAAACATACATACATACATACATACATACATACATACATACATACATACAAACGCCGGATTGTTCCAGTAGACTCGGAGAACTTCGCTCGCTTCGCTCGCTCGTTCAATAAATTGACCCTTAAATCCCAGAAGGCAAGGCATGAAAAAAAAAATTTTATAAGAAACTGAAATGTTTTTAACGTTGGCTCGTGTTACAGCTTACACCCTCCTCTCCAACATTCACAACTTACACAAAACTTATAGAAACAAGCACCTTAGCACATACCTGCTGCAGATATTTTTTTTACTGAGTGGGTTTTATTTGTTGGTAGCCAGAAGCCACGTAAGCCAAGTGTAAGCAAATGATTGTTGTTGAATGTTCCCCGCCGCGAGCGCCACACAAACCTGTGGCAAATGGTAATAAATCTCTTCTTAAAAATACAAACCAGAGTTGCTTTGAGTTCACATTATCTACAGCTGAACAATCTCTCATTTTAGATTTACCTACGAAGAATGGCTCGTGTTTCGATCGCGATGTACTCAGGTAGGGATTTTGATTGAAATGAGTCTTTCTTGCTAACGTGATGAAGGGACTTATTTTGACCATTGATTGACGAAGCTTTTGTGAATTTTAATGTGATTGATTGTATGTTTTGACATATTTTTATATGAATAAATGTTAAATAGTTTCACAAGAATCCAACCACAAGAAACTGAACCATCGCGAATTACGTCTCTTACCTTACGAGGTATTTCTACCCGTTACATATTATTCCGGCCGCACTGCGGCTCGTGGGTCCCGTGGGAGACGTGTGTTCACGCACACTCTGTCAAACCCACAGTCGATATGAATGCGTGGTATTCAAGTGATGTTGAAATTAAAGAAGGTATGATATTATTTTTTTAGTTATGTAGGCCATGGTTCCAGTATCATGGTGATGGTCTCGCGGGAGCGCGCGGGCTGTAGATATTTAGCTAGGTACCGGCGGTACCGGGGCTAGAGCTAGGTTGTACGGTTTGTTGTAATTTGTAGTTCCGTGTGGACCCGTGTTCCCTGTGGACTTCTGGAGCGCGTAACGTGTTCCCTCCACTCACCTACGAACGAAAGTTAGGACGCGCGCACACTCGCACATATCGACCATTTTGTTTCAATTACGCCTAAAGAAGTACCTAGATACATTACGTGCCATTATTGCTTTCCGCCTAGGTTACCATCCGTCCGGATAAGTCCGGATAAGTCTGGATTTTAGACTCTAATTTGTCAGTTTTTTTTTAATTAGATGAAATACATATGAGTAATAAAACTACATAATTAAGTAATCTCATTATCAAATAAGTCTTTAATCAACAACGAACTTCTAATTTGCCTACAAACAAAATATAAAATGTAACTAAGTAACTAACTGTAACTAAGTGGGGAATATTTTTTGTGACTAAATAATCCGGAGTTTTATCGAAATGCCAGGACTTTTCAAATTCTTAAATGGTAATCCTATTTCCGCCAAACATTGCCCTAACCACTAGTAGACAATCACCCATATTCAGTCAATATTGAAGTGGGCTTCATGATATTTCGTCATCATTGTCATTCTCAAGTGACTTATGGTCGGCCTATCTAATTCCAGAGTGCAGTGAAGTAGAAGGTGGAAGTGGCATGGTGGTGTGAGCGGGTGGACAGGTGGACCGACTCAGCGGCCAGCCATGGATGACCTGGTGTGGCAGGAGCAAGAGCGTGCCCGCTGCGAGCTGGCCAACAACGCGACCGAGCCGCCGCCAGGTGGGCCGTGTGCCTCTGTACCTGAGTGATGTGTGCCTGTGTAACTGTGTGCTAGGGTGTCTATGTGCCTGTGTGACTGTGTGCCTGTGTGACTGCGTGCCTGTGTACCTGTGTAACTGTGTGCCTGTGTGCCTGTGTGCCTGTGTGCCTGTGTGCCTGCGTGCCTTTGTGACTGTGTGACTGTATGCCTGTGTAACTGTGTGATAGGGTGCTGTGTGCCTGTGTGACTGTGTGCCTGTGTAACTGTGTGCTAGGGTGTATGTGTGCCTGTGTCACTGTGTGCCTGAGTGACTGTGTGCCTGTATGACTGTGTGACTTGCATGTGTATGTGTAATTATTGTGTGACTGTGTATCTGTGTTCCAGTGTGACTGTGTGCCTGTGTGGCTGTGTGCATGTGTGCCCGTGTGCCTCTGAGCCTGTGTGCCTCTGTGCCTGCGTGCCCGTGTGCCCGTGCGCCTTTGTGCCTCTGCGACTTTGTGTACGTAACTGGAATGGCAGGAGCGAGAGAGCGTGCTGCGAGCTTGCTGACGACGCGACCGAGCCGCCGCCGCTAGGTGGGTTGTGTGCCTGTATATGCCTGTGTGTCTTTTTGTCTATGTGCCTGTGCAACTGTGTAGCTTTGTGACTGTGCTCCGTGTACTGTGTTACTGACACTGTGTGTATGTGTGTTGCAGGCACCTACTGCCGCGGCACGTTCGACAGCTGGGTGTGTTGGGGCCACGCGCGCGCCAACACCACCGCCCTCGCGCCCTGCCCCGGCTTCGTGCCCGGCTTCAGCGCCGACCGTGAGCATACAGGGTGGAGCGTTGTTATGGCTCCGGGCCTCAGGGGGCAAGTCCGAAACAAACGTGATAGGAAAATATGTTTTAAGAAAACATGTCTTCGATTTTGAAGATTAAAAATACTGCATTCATACAGCGAATAAAAAAACCATTCATAGATAAGTACTAGAAACAAAAAAAAAAACATTTTACTAAGATAAATAAAACTGTTTACAAACTATTTCGTATAGGTTAATCTATATTGCAGGACTGGCGCACAAGCAGTGCACAGCGGCGGGCGAGTGGTGGCGCCATCCGGACAGCGGCCGCGCCTGGAGCAACTACACCACCTGCGTGGCGCCCGAGGATGCAAGTATCCGCCTGTTGCCTGTCGTGTGTTAGAAGAGGAGATCTACTCAAGAAATGGGTGTTACCTGGAGCTAATTCCCACAAAGACGGGGATAGATATTTTTTTGTTCCTTGATAGTTCCTGTTGTCCAGGCAATAAACGCCTGAACACGTGAATATAGATAGAATAGTCACTGTCTTTGTCTACATTCTAAGCGACAGCGAAGCCTTTCTCAAAGCCCTAATGACCTGTCGGGTGGACTCCGGACTTGTTGAGGGCCGCGTCAGCGCGCTCAACAGGCTCGGCAGATGCAACAGACTTGTTGAGGGCCGCGTTAGCCGCGCAAAACTAATTTTAACCCTTACTTAATTGATAAAAAGTTTGTATCCCACAGAAAACGTTCTGTAAAAAACTAGCCATGTCTCGATGGAGCTGCTTGTTTATCTCAAAAAAGTAATCAAATCTAGACAAAGTCGTGCCAAGTCTAAGGTTCCTTACTGCGATTTCTTTATTATTATAGTTAATGTTGTGAGACTTGGCCTTTGAAGGGACACAAGCGGTTCTGGCGAGAGATTGGTGCAATGGTGTCATGGAGCACCTGGTTTTGTACCCTTGTGTACAGAAGGAAGGCGATAAAAATTGAGCCAAAAAAATATCAGAGGTTCCATACAAAAGGTCGACTCAGTCCTGCGCCAAATGTATGAAGCAGCTGATATTTTTTTCGCTCCATTTTTTTCACCACCTAGTACAAGTTGTTTGTATTGATCACTAGACAGCCTACTTAAGGTTTCGCTATCGACTTAGAGTGCACCCTGTAGTTCTATGCTGATGATCATGAGTGAGTGAGTGAGTGTCATATATGCGAAACATTGGTTTCGCTTAACTTCGGAACTAATAAATGACCTACAGACTTGAAATTTTGGATTTTAAGTATGTGATTATAGCATACTGGGTGACGAAAATTTCTGCGTTCTGGTCTTATCCAGAGGTTCTCAAATAGGGGCCTGAAATTGCGGCGAAATGGTTCCAGTAAAGGATGGTACGGCAGTGTTTGCTTCGCGCTCGACCTGGCGGGGGCACTGCCGTGCCCCCAGATATAAACGTTTTATCTCTACTTTTGATCGGATTCACTTGAAATTGTATTTGTATAATTTAATTAAAACAAATTTTTTTTAGGATTTTACGAATATCTCTCTAAAGGGGTGTTAAAACATCCCTTAGAGAAAAAAAACCGTCAAACTTTACTACTGACCTCTTTTAACTTAGTTTCAAGTAAATTAGTTTTTGTTTCGTACAATTTTTTTAGGATTTTACGAATATCTCTCCAAAGGGGTGTTAAAACATCCCTTAGAGAAAAAAAACTGTCAAACTTTACTACTGACCTCTTTTAACTTAGTTTCAAGTAAATTAGTTTTTGTTTCGTACAATTTTTTTATACATATATTTTTTGACTATTAAGTATGTATTATAAAAAACAATATTTGGTGTTTTGTCATAAATAACTGCTGTTTGAATTTCATAGTCATACCTAGTTGTATTTTACATTTTTTCTGCGTGAGATGCTGTCGTACAATTTGCTCTATGTTGTATGATTTAAGTAATATCAAATTTTACTTTATTTCTCGCTAAACCTACTCGTAGATCTCCTCTGCTATGTCTAGTGTCGCTAGCGGCGCGCGGCGCTAAACCTACTCGTAGATCTCCTCTGCTATGTGTAGTGTCGCTAGCGGCGCGCGGCGCTAAACCTACTCGTAGATCTCCTCTGCTATGACTAGTGTCGCTAGCGGCGCGCGGCGCTAAACCTACTCGTAGATCTCCTCTGCTATGTCTAGTGTCGCTAGCGGCGCGCGGCGCTAAACCTACTCGTAGATCTCCTCTGCTATGTGTAGTGTCGCTAGCGGCGCGCGGCGCTAAACCTACTCGTAGATCTCCTCTGCTATGACTAGTGTCGCTAGCGGCGCGCGGCGCTAAACCTACTCGTAGATCTCCTCTGCTATGTCTAGTGTCGCTAGCGGCGCGCGGCGCTAAACCTACTCGTAGATCTCCTCTGCTATGTCTAGTGTCGCTAGCGGCGCGCGGCGCTAAACCTACTCGTAGATCTCCTCTGCTATGTGTAGTGTCGCTAGCGGCGCGCGGCGCTAAACCTACTCGTAGATCTCCTCTGCTATGACTAGTGTCGCTAGCGGCGCGCGGCGCTAAACCTACTCGTAGATCTCCTCTGCTATGTCTAGTGTCGCTAGCGGCGCGCGGCGCTAAACCTACTCGTAGATCTCCTCTGCTATGACTAGTGTCGCTAGCGGCGCGCGGCGCTAAACCTACTCGTAGATCTCCTCTGCTATGTCTAGTGTCGCTAGCGGCGCGCGGCGCTAAACCTACTCGTAGATCTCCTCTGCTATGTCTAGTGTCGCTAGCGGCGCGCGGCGCTAAACCTACTCGTAGATCTCCTCTGCTATGTCTAGTGTCGCTAGCGGCGCGCGGCGCTAAACCTACTCGTAGATCTCCTCTGCTATGACTAGTGTCGCTAGCGGCGCGCGGCGCTAAACCTACTCGTAGATCTCCTCTGCTATGTGTAGTGTCGCTAGCGGCGCGCGGCGCTAAACCTACTCGTAGATCTCCTCTGCTATGTGTAGTGTCGCTAGCGGCGCGCGGCGCTAAACCTACTCGTAGATCTCCTCTGCTATGTGTAGTGTCGCTAGCGGCGCTAAACCTACTCGTAGATCTCCTCTGCTATGTGTAGTGTCGCTAGCGGCGCTAAACCTACTCGTAGATCTCCTCTGCTATGTGTAGTGTCGCTAGCGGCGCGCGGCGCTAAACCTACTCGTAGATCTCCTCTGCTATGTGTAGTGTCGCTAGCGGCGCGCGGCGCTAAACCTACTCGTAGATCTCCTCTGCTATGTGTAGTGTCGCTAGCGACGCTAAACCTACTCGTAGATCTCCTCTGCTATGTGTAGTGTCGCTAGCGGCGCTAAACCTACTCGTAGATCTCCTCTGCTATGTGTAGTGTCGCTAGCGGCGCTAAACCTACTCGTAGATCTCCTCTGCTATGTGTAGTGTCGCTAGCGGCGCGCGGCGCTAAACCTACTCGTAGATCTCCTCTGCTATGTGTAGTGTCGCTAGCGGCGCGCGGCGCTAAACCTACTCGTAGATCTCCTCTGCTATGTGTAGTGTCGCTAGCGGCGCGCGGCGCTAAACCTACTCGTAGATCTCCTCTGCTATGTGTAGTGTCGCTAGCGGCACGCGGCGCTAAACCTACTCGTAGATCTCCTCTGCTATGTGTAGTGTCGCTAGCGGCGCGCGGCGCTAAACCTACTCGTAGATCTCCTCTGCTATGTGTAGTGTCGCTAGCGGCGCTAAACCTACTCGTAGATCTCCTCTGCTATGTGTAGTGTCGCTAGCGGCGCGCGGCGCTAAACCTACTCGTAGATCTCCTCTGCTATGTGTAGTGTCGCTAGCGGCGCGCGGCGCTAAACCTACTCGTAGATCTCCTCTGCTATGTGTAGTGTCGCTAGCGGCGCGCGGCGCTAAACCTACTCGTAGATCTCCTCTGCTATGTGTAGTGTCGCTAGCGGCGCGCGGCGCTAAACCTACTCGTAGATCTCCTCTGCTATGTGTAGTGTCGCTAGCGGCACGCGGCGCTAAACCTACTCGTAGATCTCCTCTGCTATGTGTAGTGTCGCTAGCGGCACGCGGCGCTAAACCTACTCGTAGATCTCCTCTGCTATGTGTAGTGTCGCTAGCGGCACGCGGCGCTAAACCTACTCGTAGATCTCCTCTGCTATGTGTAGTGTCGCTAGCGGCACGCGGCGCTAAACCTACTCGTAGATCTCCTCTGCTATGTCTAGTGTCGCTAGCGGCGCGCGGCGCTGACCGCTGCGCCTGCGCTTGTGTTGCAGGACGTGAGCGACATCATCGCGGTGTACGAGGCGGGCTACAGCGTCTCGCTGCTCGCGCTGCTGCTCTCGCTCGCCATCCTGCTCTACTTCAAGTGAGTGCCGCCCGCCCCCACCCCCCACCCCCCACCCCCCACTCATCACCTCATCACCCCGCTGACTGACGCGTGTGTGTCGCAGGGCGCTGCGCTGCGCGCGCATCACCGTGCACATGAACCTGTTCGGCTCGTTCGCACTCAACAACCTGCTGTGGCTGGCGTGGTACGCGCTGGTGGTGCGCGCGCCCGGCACGCTGCGCGCCTCGCCCGCCTGGTGCCGCGCGCTGCAGGCCGCGCTGCAGTACGCACTGCTCACCACATACACGTGGATGCTGTGCGAGGGACTGTACCTGCACACCGTGCTCGTCTCCGCCTTCGTGTCCGAGCGGCGCCTGCTGCGCGCGCTGCTGGCGCTGGGCTGGCTGCTGCCGCTGC
>CASGHI010000122.1:0-19143 GCA_949319315.1 Zelleria hepariella
TTGGCCGACGTGATCCGTTACCTCGCCTACGTGCCTCTATGAGTGCCCGTAATACACGTTGGTACACACGTAACACCGCTGTGTTTACATAGCCACTTATGTCGCCTGAAACTATTGGGTAAGTAAAAGGACCAAATTGACAGTGGACATCGGTTTCGTGTATGATTTTTAGTTTGTTGCTAAAGTTCTTCGTTTTTCTTATAGTACCGACTGTGGAGCCTGGGAGGTTGCAATCAGTTTTGAACGAAACAAGGAGCTCGTGTTTTGGGTCTTCCAGGTCTCCTTCTGCCGGGTATCTTTCCTTGGATGATAAGTTGATAGAGTCCAAATTACTACGTCGTCGCCTCAGTTCGTGTGTCCAACCGATCAATTTTGGCGAAAAAAACCTTTGAATTCTTTTCTGATGCTAACTGCATTTTTTTTTTTTTAATATTTTTTTCACCAAATTGGTCGGTTGGAAAAACAAGAACTGAGGCAACGACTTACTGTCAAAATTGCAAGAGTATATTTTGTGGATTTGTAGTAGCAACTTGTGAGAAAACGCGCGGCCGGCTCTATTGGTACCTTGCATTTAATTTAATTTAATTTTCTTTATTAGGGATATCAACCAGCGTTATAATACGACTTTTCTAAATAGTCTTACTTCTAATAGAGCGAATTATAGATATCCACGGCTTAATAATTACTCGAGGTACAGGATAGTCTGTTATAGCTATCGCCAAATGCAAAGAAAAAAAAAACGTTAAATACAGAGAAACAAAATTGAAAACGGGTGCCCCCCTAGATATTATATATAAAATATATAAACATACATATCTTATATATTGAAATTTCCTGGGGCCTTTGCTTAAGAATGTGTACCGGACAGCGACTGAGTGGTCCGCCCCTTGACCTCACTAAAGAATGCAGACGATATTTATTTATTTTAAAATTATGTAAAGGCAAAGAAAGAGAGAGGGGAGGAACAAAATACGTGAAGGAGCCAATAAGCAGCCGAACGGAACTCGGAAGCGGAGTGTGCTGCAATAAGCCCCGTGAACTGACGTCGCAGGCAAGGGATACTGACTAACTTTAAGTTGTCTGTAAACCGTAAATTAAGCTAAAATAAAACGGACCGAGCACTTTTTAGAAACATTCCCGCTTAATAAAATTAGGTGCACAGGGTGAATATAACTGAAAGTGACTGCAGAAAGAAACATATTTCATAACGAATCTATCTTAAATAGCTTAATGCTATCCCATAACCACATTTATAGGTAATACTATTTACCGTATATTTACGTAAGTAAATATACATGAAACAATTTACCTTTTCTCTATAAGTTGTAATTTAGAAACTAAAAACAAATCGTCATACATTCAGTCAGATAGTTATTTCAATCAATTAATCAATCAATCAATATCAAATTAAGAAAGTATTCTTCAGCGGCTTCATTGGGTATTTGACTTTGACTTTGATTGATCAACTTAAATTGCGATGAAGTGAATCGCTAGTAGAATTTGAACCCATTTGACCAAAGTGTGGTTGCCTAGAAGGAGAAAGTTGTCAAACTGGGATAAAAATAAACTGAACATTTTCCACAACTTCCTGCAACAAATATCGGAGCACTCTTCGCTCGGGCATTATTAAAAAATCGCTCCCAATGATATCGAGACTTCCTGCGAGCTCAAATTAGATTCCCGCCGCCTTCCCTGCCACTGAATAAAGGTAGCTGTTTTAATAATACAAAACACATCTATTTTTCTTTTTAAGATGTAGCCTGTACAATCCCACTAGCTTGCCCAGCTAGGCCTTCTCTCAAAGAGAGAGTTCGAGCTTAATCACCACGCGTGCTCAAATACGGATTGGCGATATTCGCGTTTGAGGGGTAATGCCTCATACGCTCAGGTTTCCTCTGGTTGTTTTCCTTCACCGGTAGCGAGTGGTATTGCTACTATAAATTCAGAAATGTACGTAATTTTGAAATAAATTAAAGTCATAAATGTAGGTAAATGCCCGCACCGGGAATCGAACCTGGGTTTCTCGCTTCCGAGTTCATTGTTCTACCACTAGCCCACCACCACAATGGTTTTTCTGTACTTTGAGTAGTGGCCTATTATGTAGATGATTATATTTGACCTAAGGGTTTGGCGTGAAAAGGAAGAGGCCTATGTCCAAAAGTGGGCAGGTTATGGTCAAGGATCTTTCCAAATCACGTTAGATCTTTCTGTGCATAGAAAACTCTTCGATCCTGTTGTGGCGAGCAATTTGGTTAAGAAAGGGAACGCGAGTTTTGACTATTACCTTCAATCTACATATCATCATCATCATCATCAGTTCCTGTGATCCCTTATCAGGGACATCGGGACATATTTCGGATATACTCATACCGAGACTGAATCAATCCATAATTATTTAGATTGCTTATTGGAAACCGGAATTAGGCAGAGGCCAGTGTTATTCCATAATTTGTGCGTTTCATTGTGTAAATCTAGCAGGAAATTGAAATCAGCCGTCGGTAATGTTAGCAAATATCGAAGAGTATAAACGATAAACGTTCCATCTACGCCAAACACGAACATTACCTGAGAATTACGGTGTATTCCGATTCATGTTAACCGATTTACGTTGATGTAGTGTCACCATCAGTAAAGTTTTTTTGACCAATCTCGTTTGACTATTAGAATCATCGAATACTTACAACGCATTGCCTATTTGTTCTCTGAATCGTATTTTGCCTCATTTGCAACCTTATGATTGATCCTTCTCTGTCGCATAGTCTGCATCCGTAGTCCTGGTTCATAGAGCCTCTTGGTCGTCCTGTACACATGACAACACGTCGACCCTTAAACGCAAGTACGAGTACTCTACTCGGTTACATTACAGATAACTTTACAACAAAACTCTACGCTCTGACGTGCTGTTGTGTGTACCATTCCCATATCGCCCGGCATTTCCGCAGCGCTTGGTCGCCCGACAATTTAGCGTTCGACATTGGCTTGCCGCCAAGGTCCAATATTTGCTTATAATTTCAAATCAATATGCGGGCACACGTGCAGGGGGCTATTTCACTCCATGCACATAGTAATTCAATCACTATGGCCGGCGCGACGGCCAGGATGTGGTTCCGAAGTCATTATCATTATTATCACCACGAAATTACCTCACACTGCAAGCTGGCAGAAGATCCCTCCCACTGGCAGAATTTCTAAAGCAGATCCAAAGTTTCATAGGACGTAAACATTTCAATGGTTTTCATTATTCAAGCCCACCACTACAATATCAGCTTCACTGTCCAACAATTCTTATGCAAGTGTCATGATTTAAGAACAAGCATCAGTCCTTTTTCTCCTTCACACTTACCTCTTGTCGTATTTCGCCTTCGATATGTGGATCTACTGCGGACTCAAAAATTTCGTCCAACCTTGCACTGATGCTTTCTACACGTCATCCTTGTGTGTGACATGGAGTGAAAAGGCTCAATAAATTCTCACGCTTGGTTGATGCGTGCCTTCTATCGCACCTGCTTGGTTGAATTACCCTACATCTAAAACGATCGTTACATTAACATCATGAGCCACCATATGGGTACCTATGTCGGAATGGCGCGCCAATTCTCATTTCAATTATAAGCTAACGGGCTGGTGGTTCCTCGATGACGTTCGTGATGGGTCTGTTTGCATATCATCCATTCACACTTGTTTAGTCTGATTATTCATGATGGAATGCTCTAATGGTAGGTATCAGTTCTTAGTCAATGAGACGAAATCAATTCAATATGGATTTAGCACTAAACATAGATGTAATGGACCGGAAGAAATTAATACGAAGATCTCTGACGGCCTTTGTAACTTGAGAAGCACTGGAGGAAGGATGGCATCCTGTCTATCCATCTACCTCTTATCTTGTGTTAACTATCACTTATTTATCTCTATCTTTCTTTACAATCTCGATGGAAAACGACGTGGTATACCTATGATGCGAAATAATTTTAATACATCTTTGTTTCAATTTCTTTTAGAGTATTTCATTCTTTCTCGCGACAACCTATTTTAGTTGGTTGTTTTCAGTTATGTATGTAAAACTTATTTCCAATTTCAAATAGGAGACAGTACTTCATGAAATCATGACTAAGAAGAAAAAGCACTTGTCCGTTATAAGGGAGACGAACTAAGATGAGATTTTAAGAATTAGTGCACCCACGCACGACATTTGGCGTTGTGTACCTACCAACGCTCTTCTAATTTTCTTTTTTTTTATTCGGATAGTTTTCCACGAAAGGTATGAAGAATAACAGGTATTCAGCCGCAAAGACACCGGTTTTGAATAACCACATTAGTCCCCAAAACTCCGAAGCAGTCAGTGACGAATCGCGCTCAGCGGTTTGTAAATGAAACACGCGTGTCCAAGAGACAATGGTGGGCGTTCTATTCTCGTAGCAGCACACCGCCGCCGCTGGTCTCTTGTCGGGCAAGCGGCGTGTTCGCACCTGTCACGCGGCGGATGGCGCCGATTAACAATACATCTGTATTTACCAGAATAGACGCCGGCGGAGTTTGGAGGAGGAAGACAGGTTTTTGGTTTAGTCGAATATTTTGTTTACACGAGGGCCATTTCCTCTCTGGCGATGCCGCCAGCAATCTGTCTGAAGTACAGGATTTTTCTGAATGAAAAAAATCCTATAGGTTCATCCTAAGACTGTTCGACAGAACGGCGTATAATCCTAACGGATATAGTAAGGGAACAGAAGAATGTACCAAACGCCCTGCTATGCCATGGGCACACTCCGGTAAGTCTTGTGGCTTCGGTACTCATGCGTGTAGCTCGTAAATTTCTCTACACTCATGTTCTTCAAAATGATGCCGGAGCATTTATATTCTGAAGAATACTTGCGGATTTTGATCCCCCAACTAGACTACAATCACAACTTCAAGGCAATTTCAAACAAGTGTTTTACTCCTTCAAGTGGCAGGTACCGTTGCTGAGTGACCGTACGAGGCATGGTGGCGCCACTATCAACGATTGCTAATCCTGAGTAAAAATCTTCTCAAACTACAAGTGTTTTGCTTCTACAAGTGGCAGGACCCGTTGGTGACAGTGACCGTGCGAGGCATGGTGGCGGGACTCATCGACGATCGCTAATCTCTTGGCGCGCGTCCAACTGTCATCGCACTTGTTAGTGACGAGGTGGGCTGCTATTAACACGATATTCTTACACGGTGAGGTGAGGAAATACTCGTGGAGGTGCATTGTTTCCTATTCTTTTGGCACGTCTGAAACCTGGGTATAGGAATCTGTCTTAATATATTTAGCGTTAACTACGGCACGATCAGATCTTTTGACGTTCGGGCTGTTTTTATCTACGGTCGGGTCGTCATTCTTGAAGTAAAAAATATGAATCTAAGAACGCATACAATCAATAAAAGCTAGTAAAGTTGAGCCACAAGTATGTTTCAAAAGAATAAAGGTGTAAATATTGGTGCAATTTTTGTTTGTTGGCCTATTTCGACCAGGTGCTAGTTATTTTTAGGAAGAAGAAAGTGGCTTTCCCAAAATAACCCGCGCCACGCCAGCACCGAGGATCTGTAACAAAACAAATGAATTACTCAAAAACATAATGCCAGCCCACAGGTTTGTCTATTTTAAATTCGGAAATTCCGCGCGCGCCGCCATATTAATTACTTTTCACCCAATTTCCCGCGCTGTCAAACAGAGTAACGACTCAAAAGAGTTGCGCACGTGGGCCGAATACGCTAATCATTTCACCGCAACGTTGTGCCATAGAAGTATCACTCATGCTCAAGTCCACAACTCTACTGCGACAAACGCCATTGCGACGAACGCTAGTGCGACAGAACGCTACTGCGACAAACGCTGCTGCTCTGTACTTCAGTAAGGACCAAGAAAAACTATAAATCCAAATCACATCGTTTGCTGGCGCCGTCGCCACCAATGAAACAAATCATGTCTTCTTGGTTGCCAATCGCAAATCTGCGGTGGGCACGCGTCAATTCTCTTTTTGTTCAGCTGTGGGCTGTGAGAAATTTACTCGAGACAGCACGTCGACCCTTACACGCTAGCATTCTATTCGGTTATGTTACGGACGACTTTACAACAAAAGTGTACACATTGCCGTGCTGTCGTTGTACAAGCTACATCTTCCATCTTTCATGGCTAAAAAAAAGGAGTTTTTCCAAAGTAGCGATTTAAAATATCTACGATCTTAAATTTAGTCTCAATAATTTCAGAATCATCCGCGGTAAAAGTTCTCAAACCGTGTAATAAAAACCAAACATTGCATTTCTCTTACAGTTTTTGGTCGCAAGTGAAGCAATGAGGGACGTTGTTAATAAAGCCATTACATTTCATAATACTCGTAGTGCTCTGCCAACCAATGCACTCCATGTCTGAAAGGTGTCTGACATAATTATGCCTGTGGGTGGTAGAGCACTAATTTAATTATCGTTGTTGATATAATTAATTTTGAACGTAACTGTAGGCGGTCCTTTTGTTTGTATTTATTCAGATTATTACACCGTCAAGAATCACGATCATATTTGCCGCCTCGTTGGGCGTGCGTGACATACAATGCTCTATCTTTTGGCAACCCTTCTGCAGCTTCTTGGAAAAACAAAGCAATGGATTGAGAACTGGACGGAATTATCTGATGATTTGGCGGCGCATTTTTTTTCGTGTTGTTTTTCATCCGTGGAGACGTAAAAGAGTGCCCACACATCTGTGTTTTCTAGTACCAATATTTTTTCCACCCAAGCAGCCGGAAATGATGCGAATGTTGAGCTATCAAGGTTTCTAAACTCACGTTTGTTTTGTTTAAAAAAATAACACTTTGGGCCATCTCCGACACAAAGCCGCATTACCGCGTTGAACAGCTAAGGAGATCCTTTGCTTCAGAAATCCCCCGAAGCGGATTTTTAGATTGATGTACCTACCTAAAGGTAACACAACACCGAAACAAAACAAACCAGACTCGTCCAGTTCCAGAAAGAATTGCACCAGAGAGTTCCCATCAATTTCCCGTCGCGGTCGCGGCGACATCTAAACGAGATCTCCGCGCCCGTCTGCCGGTTGACGTCGCTATTTGCAGGTATCAGCGCTCTGGGGCTTAGGTCTGTAACGCAATGGCGTGTCGATAACGTCCCAGTAGAAGGAAAAAACCAGGGATTCCTCGTCTTTCTCCTTCTTCTTCTTAGATCCCTTTACTCCTCCGTGGAGTCTGGGGCTGACACAAGGGCCTTCCATCTATCTCTATTCATGGCTAGGGAGGGTAGCTCTGGCCAAGTTGCTCCCTTCTCTTTCGTCTCATAGAGAACGGATCACTTCCTCGTTTGATACGGTCTTCAGGTCATCGTGAGCCTCCGAAGGGTTTCCTGTCTGTTGCGACTTAATTCCTTTTTCCTACCTATCCCATTTGAATTCCCCGCGTTTCGACCGGCGATAGTGGCGCTGTTGCACTTGATAGCAGCGCTAGACAGAACTAAAAGTTGCCCGTCCGCCATTGCTTGGACACCACGCCGGTTCAAGTTAAATTGTGAAAAGTGCTGGAAGTTCGGTGTTTTCTGTAACCCCTTGGACGTTTCTGTGTGCTACTACCTGCTTTGGACTGAGTGTAGAGTGATCGAGGCCCTGGGTGCACCCTGGTATCAACGCTAGCGGTTTGCCGGTCGGTGAGTCCCTATTCCTACCTCTCCTTACATTTGGTATATGCATAGTGCCTCCCCAGGTCTTTCTAGGGTTCAGGAAGCGTCTCCAAGGTAGACAGAAAGAAAAGCCGTTCTGCTCCGTCACGGCGGTCGCAATCCACCACCACTGTCAGTTTTCTCCTACAACCAGTGAACTAATCCTCTATTATTAGAACCAAAATATTCTTAATTGCTGACCGATAGCATTGATAAATCGTAATTGAAGTTGTCAACTGGGACCCCATTTTGGCACCATTGCGTTACATACTCAGGCCCCTGGAGCGTCCCGTCCAATGGCACTATGGCAGCCCGACCTGCGCTTGACTGACGGCAAATTAACGTGGACATTTCTCTGTGGTGTAGTTTGTTCTTTTTTTTGTCAGAAAGTCAGATAGATAGAAGAATCTTCATAAAAATATCTAAACAAAACACATTGATAAAGAACCGACTTTATCTGTATAGCTACCACGAGTGCGAAAAAGCTGTGCCGGACGTCTGCCGGACGTCTGTCATGTATCCTAATACTATAGTAGTAAGGTTGTTTATGCAACTTGTCACTTTCAGTGACATTGACAGTAAGCACTCGTGGTACCAGTACTGATTACGTTCGATGTGGTTTTAATCTGCATTTAAGAATACTAAATATGTTTACAAACTCTTTTTTCATCTCCCATGCTTCACTAACCTCTATGTACCTATGTCTGGCTAACAAAATCATTTCCTCGCTTCTGTGAGATGAAAAGTTATGTGTTTCGCACGAATGCAATATTATTTGAGTCTCGGGCTTCTGAATACCTCGCTACGCTCAGGTTTCTTTTTTTGAACCACTCGCTACGCTCGTGGCTCAAGTTTTGCTAGCTCGGTATTGAATACAAGCACTCGACGCAAACAATAATTTTGCATTCTTGCATAACAAATAACTATTTAAGATCGATCTTGACAGGTAACGGAAAAAATACAAGCAACTGTATATCTAAGTCGGCGCGGACGAAATCGCGGTCAAAAGCTAGTACATCTATAAAAAAAAAACAGCAGAATCAATGATTTTTTTACGTGACCTCCGTAAGATAAACAGCTAGCCACACCTGGTTGAAGCATAAACCTTGTTTTAACTAGTGCAGCGCGAGTAAACACGAATAAAACTAGGTATAAATTAGATTTAACTACGGTCTATTCGGCCCATTAATAAGATAACGATACGCTTTGATCATAAACTACACCTGTATTGTGAATTTTGTTTACGCTCTTTCGAAATTTCCGTTTCGTTTACGAGCTTCGTTTAGGAGCCGTATATTTATATCGGACACCTTATGCACTCTTGTAAGGGGAGTTAATTACTCTAAGGCTATAATTTTGTACTTTGCGGCACTGATTTTACTTTTACGGAAGTATAGAAGTAGCTGTACTTATTTTATTAGGGTACTTTGTATAGGTAATTCGGATAACAATAACGGTGGCGTTGGTATTTAGGTTACATAAAATTATATGTTTTTTATGGTTTGTTTCGTAAAAGTGTTTGTTACGTAGAGTCAAACAAAATACCCCCGACATTTCAGCTTCAAATTACCATATTTTGATAAAACATCGAAGAAAACTCGCTAGAAAACCTGCTTTCAAACAGAAAAAAACTGCATCCAAAGCGGTTTACCTGTTTAAGATCTACGGTGCCACAGACAGACACACATAGTGGTCAAACTTATAAAACCCTTCTTTTCGGGTCGGGGGTAAAAAAATTAGTTTAGCTCCTAAAAATGCACGAAGTTAAACCGGAGGCTCAATTTATATTCTCTACCCGGTCTCTACCTTAGGTGTGCGATGCTAGCCCCTGATTGGTGGGCGATATCTTAAGGCACCTGTCTCACCTCTTGAGCCAACCAATCAGCGGGCGGCGCACCTGTGCGGTCGATACTAGGCGGGCCGGCCCTGTGATATGGGTACGAGGAAAGTAATCTAACTCACACCTTTAAGCAAGCAGCAGGTGTAGCAAAATAATATGTGCTCAATTGTTTGCTTTGAGCACGCTTTTTTAGAAGTATGCTTAAAATAACGTGCTTAACAAATGTGTTAGATTGAAGGGAATGCGAATAAGCATGCCATTTTAGGAGCATGTGTGTAACTGTACCTTTATACTGTGTTAGAGCGTATTTATGGGTTTATAACTCTGTCTATCCCGCTCTACGTCAAACGAAAGAGTGAGATACATATTATAGTAATAAGCCCATAGATATAATCTAACCCAGTCTTATGCTACGCTTGCAGGTTCCAGTTAGATAATCTAATTTTCTTGCACGAACTTGCACCTTCTTATAGTCCTTATAATTCTTAATAATCTTTCCCACGACAAGGCCGTCTATTTTATTTTTGAACGAGCGAGCGAAGCGAGCGAAGTTCTCCGAGTCTACTGGAACAATCCGGCGTTTGTATGTATGTATGTATGTATGTATGTATGTATGTATGTATGTATGTATGTATGTATGTATGTATGTATGTATGTATGTATGTATGTATGTATGTATGTATGTATGTATCTTGAGTAAATTTAGTCGGATCGTCACGAAATTTGGTAGGCAGGTAAATAAGGTAAAGAGCATTTTTAAGTTCGAACATGAGCCAAATCGGTCGAGGGGTTGCTGAGATATGGGGTCGCGAGTTCAAAGTTCGGGGCGAACCACTAGTTATTTTAGTTTATTTGGCACACCACTAAAAAACTAAGGCCTTTGCATCTACGTAATGAGATGATTTATACAGCGTCCAGTGGCACCTTCACTCACACTAGATGGGTGAAGAGACCACTCGGCGCTGCAGTGCCTGGGACATTGTTTTAGATTGGCACACCAACAGAACATACAATAAACAAACCCAAAAGACACAAAACAAATACATTGCAACATCCAAACAAATGATATAATGTCGGGGGTAGGTATTTTAAATTGTTAATTTACTAGTATTATCTACAGTTAGCAGTGGTATATGTTTGCTGGAAACGTGTTTTCTTTTTCTTAGATAGATAGATAGAGATAGAGAACTCTTTCTTAAAGACCGAAATGAAACTATGTAGCCGACCTGAAACGGGAAACACGGCGTGAGTCCGGTCTCTAACGACGTGTGGACATCTCACCTGGACGCGGGAGTCGTGTGACATCTCTCTCATTAGTAGCTAGTGATGCGTGTAGCCTGGGCTTTAGTCTGTACCGCTATGGTGTCGATATAAAGCCAGTAGAATTAATAACCGGGTTTAGAAAAAAATAATCGAATTAGAATCAGAATATTCTTTGTTGTACTAGAAAAAATATTAAAAGGAAAGACAGCCTTGATAAATCGCAATAATTGAAGCCTACAACTGGAAGCCTATCGATGCACCATCGTTTTACAGACTCAGGCCCCTGTTTGTTGACAATCGATGCACAGTGGTCGATTTGTACGATTTAGGCGGCCAAAAGTCCATTTCTCAAAGTTAACTTATAACAAAACTAATTGATTCCCGGAAAAATAGACACCCCGACTGCCCAAACCCCACCCCTCCCCAGTTCCTAGAACTGCGTGCGCGCCCCCACAGGTAGTCGGAACTTGATCGTCGCGCAAGCTGTACGCGTTCGTTCTCGACACTCTTAGCGCAACCGATATTCTAAAGTGAATATTTCATTGGATATTATTCAGTTACAAGTGAAAGTGATGGAAGTCGAAAATTCAGGTAAGCTCCTTCAAATATAATTTAAATTAAGATAAGGAATATCAATATTTAGTGCAGTTACAACGTATCAAAGATCGCCCTTTTTCATAGAAAATATTATCATTTTTTTATTTTCAATAGTAAAAATGTTGTACTTCCGAGACCGTCCGAGTTAAATTCCTTATGGTTTCTAATAGTATAGCTCTTTGAGCAGATAACCACAAAAAAAATAGCCACCACCTTTGACCACTTCGCGAGAAAAATAATAATTCATTAACTTAGGCAGAAAGTGAGAAAAATTCCTTTTTTGTTTCTTTTGCGTTAAAATTCCTTTTCGTTGTTCTAGGTTCATCAAGTTACTCGGGCATGGAGGTAGTAACTCGCAGATATCTTTTTGATAAGATGATTGAGGAAAACTCTCCATCAATAAACGACAAATTTGAATACTTACAAAATTATTTGTTAGTGTCTTACGGGGACTCCGACGAAGACAAAAAGTATATAAATCATAAATTTTCATATTTTAAAACAGAAATAAAAAAGAGATGGTCCAAAGCACGCAACACGCTAGAAAAATTTCTTATAAGCAATGATGCATGGTTAGCAGGAACGTTCGAGATGCCCATAAAAACGCATAATAAGTCAGGACGACCTAGCAAAACATTCAGTGAATGTAGTGAAAGAACTAAAAGGAGGAAAACAGAAGAAGTTCGCTCCTCTGTAGGCAAAGAAGTGATAGTTCACGCAGCGCAAGTAATTTTACAAAAAGAAGGAAAAAGAAACGCCTCGCAAGTCCTAAAAGATATTACAAATTCGCCTGCAGCCGCAAACGAATGTAAAAAAAGACATTCCAAATCAAAGGCACAAGATCCCCTTACGCCTCGGGAGGCACTGCGAATGTGCGTGGACGCTGATTTGACACGAAGTCAATATGAAATTGTGCGAGCAACCAACAGAAGCTTTTACCCGTGCTACGAATTAGTGTTGAAGGCTAAACAGGAATGTTACCCACCCAAAGAGACGCTACGAGTGACCGCTTCCTGTGCTGAAAGTGATCTACAATCTTTGTTAGATCACACCGTCACGCGATTATCAATTTTCCTCGAAGAAGTACTAATGACTCTTACAGAAACTGAGAGAAATTCCTTGCAGATTATCTGCAAATGGGGTTGTGATGGTTCACAACAAGCTCAATACAAACAAAAGTTAAACTCGGATGCAAATATATTTTTGAGCTCATTCGTGCCTCTACAAATTGTTTGCGGCGAAGACAAAACAAAAATGGTTTGGCAAAACCCGACTCCTTCTTCACCACGATATTGCCGCCCGATACGATTCAGATTTATAAAAGAGTCTACAGACATTACAAAAGATGAAATAAATTACGTTCGGGACAGTGTGAAGTCCCTAAAAGCCACGGAATTGGAACTGAATGGGCAAAAATTCTCGGTTAGCCACAGTCTTAAAATGACCATGGTGGACGGCAAAGTTTGTAATGCGGCGACTGACACCAAATCAACGAGTAGATGCTACATATGCGGAGCCACTTCAAAAAACTTTAATGACTTAAGTTAAAAAAACGAAATTCACCCAGAATCGCTTGAATTTGGCCTATCAACTTTACATGCCAGAATTCGATTATTCGAGAGTATTTTACATTTAGCTTATAAATTGCCCGTTGGGAAATACCGTGAAAAAAGAACCAAAGCAGAAAAGATGCTAGAACAACAAAAAAAAAAGAGATTCAGCAAAGATTCAGAGAAGAAGTAGGTATCTTGGTAGATATGCCAAAATGTAATTTTGGTAAAACAAATGACGGCAATACTAGTAGAAGATTTTTTGAAAACCCACATCTGGCTGCTGAAATAACGGGAATAGACTTAAATTTTATTTATAGAATTAAAGTTATTTTGGAAGCCATATCAAGCGGTCACAAAATAGATGTCCCGAAATTTGATGAATACGCCATGGAGACAGCAAAACTGTATGTAGAGTTATATGGTTGGCATTCTATGACTCCTACCATGCATAAAATTTAGGTACATGGTGGAATAGTTATAGAAAATTCTCTAGTGCCTATTGGTCAACTTTCGGAGGAAGCTGCAGAAGCTCGTAATAAGCACTTTCGCTCATACCGTCTAAACTTTGCTCGAAAGTTTTCACGCGAAGATTTATCACAGGTTACTCTTGACATCAGATCCACTCATCAGTTCAATGAGAAAAAAAAAGAAGATCCGATCAAAACCATTTTTGCAGGAAACTTTGGAGCTTTTGCTTCCTGCAGAGCCAAATAGAAAAGGCACTTGTGATAAATGCATGGAAAGTGACGGTGAGGAAGAATTGTCTTTTAAAGAGTAACATAACAATTTGTATGTTAAACTTTCATAAAATATTGTCTTATTGTTTATGATTCGGTACCTAACATTGTAAGAAACATTTAGTATAATAATGTGGTAATAACTGTTGACCATTTAATTTTAGTGTATACTGTATTTTTTTGTCATCCATATTTTATTTTCAATTTAAATAGGCATGCAGACTGTAGAGAATAAACATTTTTTTTTATGTACGGCCGTCTTTTACTTAACAAATTGTGATAATTCTTAACCCAAATATCAAAAACTACTAAGCCGATTTCGATAATTCAAATGAACTCAAAATATATATTTTACACCAAAGGGAGATTTAAAGAAAATTTAAAAACATTGGCGCTATTTACAAAAATATTTTCACAGAAATGTTTTTTTGTATAGAAAAATACGCTTTCAATGAAACGAATAGGGATAAACATATATATTCACTCTAAAATACCAGATTAGCATTTGTTGTCGTATTTATTACTGAAATAAAGCATAAAATAGTTTTGGCCGCCTAAATCGTACAAATCGACCACTGTGCGATGCCTATTTACGAATCTCATGACACCAAATTTAAAGATGATTGTATTGAACTTTCAGTCTGGGAAGGTAAAACGTTTGCACAATTTTGCTTGCACGGGGGATCCGAAAATCTCTAGATCAAATTACGATATTTCTCACAAAATATGCTTCAAATTACTATGAAATCTAGCGTTCATTTCGTTGGATTTACAGACTGATAAAAAACGTCAGCTGTGTGTTTTTCCCCTTCGGTTTGATTTCATATCATGGAGAGAGTGCGAATGTATGGAGGGTTCTATCTTTTTAGCGATCTAATTTTTTTTATAAAGGTATCCTAAAATCACCTCCAGTTAAATGTTATACAGGGTGTTAAAAGACCGCCAACATAGCGGGAAACCACGTATTGTCCTCATCATAAGGAACATTTTTGCCCAAGGAACTATGCCTGGGAAATCAACGGTTTCCGAGATAATGAGGTTCAAAGTCGGACTTTTCAAAACTTTTTTTTTGCAGAAATGTATTCAATATCTAGTTCTAAACATACCTTCTCAAGAAGCCATATCAAAATCCTACTTATATTATAAATGCGAAAGTTTGTGAGTGAGTGAGTGAGTGAGTGAGTGATTGTGTTTGTTACCTTATAACGCGGAATCCGCTGGACGGATTTGGATGAAATTTGGAATGTAGATAGCTGAGACATCAGAATAACATATAGGCTACATATTATCACGCTTTGGTGCTTAGGAGCAAAATAAACACACAAAGATTATCATATAGTGGCTATTTGTATAAAAGTGAACGACACAACCATTTACCAAAGACCCTCTGTCATCGCGTAGCGTTGAGCTATTTACTTTCGTAAATCCATCGAAAACTGAACAACGGTGAATTTTAATGCACCAAACAGGCCCAAATGTGCCGCAAAACTCAAACGATGCACAACAGTGAAGAAGTTTTTTTAATTATCGCTGTCATCCGTCACTGTCACAAAAATGGTATATCAACAAAGCAATAAAGGAAAAATCTACAAGTTTAATTACTCAAAACAGGCAAAAAACATAAGTTCAGTGATAGCTACTTACAATCTGAAAGAGCCAATAAATCCTTACTTTAAAAACTCTGCATCCGGCAGTTTTATCAAAGCTCTTTACAAAGTTGCGGTTGCATCCTGAGATCTTTTGGCCAGACGAAATGGGACGTCCGTTGAGTGCATTGCTGATTGCTGGTTATTCAGGGAAAAATAGGATGCACCAGACCTCGAAGAAAAATAAAGATACGATGTTCTGACCAAAAAATCAGCTGTGCGTACTGTGCAAGTGTAGAGTCCCGAGCGACCATAGGCGCATAACATCAGCCATTGATGGTGTAACATTAGTACCATGATCGCCTTATTTCCATTAAGTAAGTACCTAGGACTGGACACTGGACAGGTGCACATTTACATAATATCATAGTCGCCTATTCATTGTTGACAACTCTGATAGGCTTTCCACATACTTCAGACTGACGAGAAGATTGGAGCATGTGAAAATCCCTGAACGGCCTGCGTGGTGGTGTTGCCCGCATGAAAGATATGTGAGAAATAGAGCTAGAAGAGATGTTTTGTCACAATCTTAAACCATACCGACAACTTCGCGTCGTCATACCTGTCCTGATGCTCTACAGTCCAGCTTATCGGATTTCATGGAGGCGACCCCAACGCGACGTGTGTGTGTGACACTTTCAACACGAAAGAAGAATAAGACCGACGATTCAAAACGGTTGTTTCAGACTATGGCATCGTAGATGCTAAGAAGACGCGTTGGGTGTTTCAGAAGAGTAGCTCATAGAAAAAAACACTATTCAATGTGATAGAAATAATATGGTTAAGTATCTCCTGATATTATCTCATATTTTCTGGTGTCAGAACCCAATAATTATGATCGTTCTCTTTGAAATGGTATGATGCGATTAAATAAAATAAAATTTCTTAAAGTTTTTCTCTGTTAAGTAACTTTGTGCCTATAATACGAGTAGGTGACGCTAACTAGCTCTGTTGGAGATCTTTTACAGTTTTATTGAACGCCAGAGAGATGTTGAGACCTGTGACGTACTGCAGCGAATGCTGATAAATATTCATTCACCAAACAGCGCAAGCAAACGAGATGTACACACGACAGCACGTCGACCCTTACACGCTAGCACTCTATTCGACTTTACAACAAAAGTGTACAGTCTGACGTTCTGTCGTGTGTACTTGGGTATCAAAACTACGCATTAGGGCTATCTAAAATCGGTAGATGCAGTGTCCACAACGACCACAAAGGCCACAAAGGCACGAAGACTTGGAGCGAGACCAACTGAACAGAGACAACCCAGACTGAAAGTTTGCAATAAGGAGTAGCAGATTAGCGGACTCAAAATAATGATAGGGCTAAAAAGAAAAGATAATCTTTGAGTGTTTCTTGAAATGTAGGTAACCCGCGTTAAATCAGTTAGACGCCTATAACAGTAGGTATCTGCATCTTTGCTCCGTTCAGTTTGGTAGAAGCAGACAACAACGCGTGGTCCACGGGATCGAAATCTCGGGCCAACGCTTTGATAGTGCAGGGGGTGTGTTTTAAGTACATCATACCTACTAGGTGGTAAAAAATATGCTAGGTACAATTTGCAAAATCACCACGTTTATCCTTTTTCTTTTAGCCACGTGAATGAAGTCGTGGGCACTAGCTATCAACACTAATATTATAAAGAGGAAAAGTTTGTAAGTATGTACGTATGTAGGGGGTAATCTCCAAAACTACTCATCCGATTATAAAAAATCCTTCACTAATGGGAAGCTACGTTATTGCTGAGTGCTATAAGCTATGTTTTATTGTGATAACGGGAAAAAAACTAAGTCTGCGCGGACGAAGTCGCGGGCAAAAGCTAGTTATGAATCTGGGGGCACGGTAGTGCCCCCGCCAGGTCGAGCGCGAAGCAAACACTGCCGTACCATCCTTTACTGGAACCATTTCGCCGCATTTTCAGGCCCCTATTTGAGAACCTCTGGATCAGACCAGAACGCAGAAATTTTCGTCATCTAGTAAGCTATAATCACATACTTAAAATCCAAAATTTCAAGTCTGTAGGTCATTTAGTTCCGAAGTTAAGCGAAAGCAAAGTTTCGCATTTATGACACACACTCACTCACTCACTCACTCACTCACTCACTCACTCACTCACTCATGATCATCATAATAGAACTAGTACTTCCCATAAACTCAGAGAGCTGAAATTTGGTACAGAGTTAGGGTTGAATGGCCACATAAAGGGAAAACTATAAAAACTAGGATAATCGAAGATCTGGAGTACCTGGTGACCCTGATTAGAAAACACAAGAGCCCTAATAGAACTAGTACTTACCATAAACTCAGAGAGCTGAAATTTGGTACAGAGTTAGGGTTTAATGGGCACATAAAGGGACAACTATAAAAACTAGGATAATCGAAGATCTGGAGTACCTGGTGACCCTGATTAGAAAACACAAGAGCCCTAATAGAACTAGTACTTCCCATAAACTCAGATAGCTGAAATTTGGTACAGTGTTAGGGTTTAATGGCCACATAAAGGGAAAACTATAAAAACTAGGATAATCGAAGATCTGGAGTACCTGGTGACCCTGATTAGAAAACACAAGAGCCCTAATAGAACTAGTACTTCACATAAACTCAGAGAGCTGAAATTTGGTACAGAGTTAGGGTTTAATGGCCACATAAAGGGAAAACTATAAAAACTAGGATAATCGAAGATCTGGAGTACCTGGTGACCCTGATTAGAAAACACAAGAGCCCAACCAAACTATTGTAGATCGACATATACCGCCCTTACAAAAAATATTCAACTTTGTGGGCCGCTTCATTTGATGTCAAAAATCTAAGGTCTGAAGTATCTGATGAAGAACCCTCAGCTGGTATCAGCTTTATTAGAGATATTATGGTTATGCCCCTTCTACTATTGGTACATAAAAAAATCGACTGTCATTGCAAAAATCCAGCGTAGTGGGACACATCTTCATTTAATCTAGCCTATAGCGTCCCACTAGTGGTTCGCTCCGAACTTTGAACTCGCGACCTCAGTTACAGATGTATAACTTTTCTTACGACATTCGCGCAGGCGCGCGCGCGCTTTGCATTTAAACTATACAACCCCATATCTCGGCAACCCATCGACCGATTTGGCTCATGTTCGAATTAAAAAATTCTTTTAATTTAGTTTACCCGCCTATCAAATTTCATAACGATCCGACCAAATTTACTCAAGTTATCGTCGAACAAACATTCATACATACAAACATACATACATACAAACGCCGGATTGTTCAGCAGACTCGGAGGACTTCGCTCGCTTCGCTCGCTAGTTCAACAAGAAATAGTCGGACGATTAACTTTATTCTACTCGAACGTTACACAAATTTAAAAACTGTGTCAAATAAGAAAATCTAATAAAATTAATCAATATGCCCTCGTTCCTACAAAAAGAAGTGAAATCCCACCAAAAACATTCTGTAAAAACTAGCCAGGTCTCGATGGATCTCCTTGTTTATCTCTAAAAAAGTAATTAAATCTAGACAAAGTCGTGCCAAGTCTAAGGTTCCTTACTGCGATTTCTTTATTATTATAGTTAATGTTGTGAGACTTGGCTGTTGAAGGGTACACAAGGGTACAAAACCAGGTGCTCCATGACATCATTGCACCAATCTGTCGCCAGAACCGCTTGTGTACCCTTCAACGGCCAAGTCTCACAACATTAACTATAATAATAAAGAAATCGCAGTAAGGAACCTTAGACTTGGCACGACTTTGTCTAGATTTAATTACTTTTTTAGAGATAAACAAGGAGATCCATCGAGACCTGGCTAGTTTTTACAGAATGTTTTTGGTGGGATATTTCTTA
>CASGHI010000123.1:0-12500 GCA_949319315.1 Zelleria hepariella
CTAACCTAACCTAACCTAACCTAACCTAACCTAACCTAACCTAACCTAACCTAACCTAACCTAACCTAACCTAACCTAACCTAACCTAACCTAACCTAACCTAACCTAACCTAACCTAACCTAACCTAACCTAACCTAACCTAACCTAACCTAACCTAACCTAACCTAACCTAACCTAACCTAACCTAACCTAACCTAACCTAACCTAACCTAACCTAACCTAACCTAACCTAACCTAACCTAACCTAACCTAACCTAACCTAACCTAACCTAACCTAACCTAACCTAACCTAACCTAACCTAACCTAACCTAACCTAACCTAACCTAACCTAACCTAACCTAACCTAACCTAACCTAACCTAACCTAACCTAACCTAACCTAACCTAACCTAACCTAACCTAACCTAACCTAACCTAACCTAACCTAACCTAACCTAACCTAACCTAACCTAACCTAACCTAACCTAACCTAACCTAACCTAACCTAACCTAACCTAACCTAACCTAACCTAACCTAACCAACCTAACCTAACCTAACCTAACCTAACCTAACCTAACCTAACCTAACCTAACCTAACCTAACCTAACCTAACCTAACCTAACCTAACCTAACCTAACCTAACCTAACCTAACCTAACCTAACCTAACCTAACCTAACCTAACCTAACCTAACCTAACCTAACCTAACCTAACCTAACCTAACCTAACCTAACCTAACCTAACCTAACCTAACCTAACCTAACCTAACCTAACCTAACCTAACCTAACCTAACCTAACCTAACCTAACCTAACCTAACCTAACCTAACCTAACCTAACCTAACCTAACCTAACCTAACCTAACCTAACCTAACCTAACCTAACCTAACCTAACCTAACCTAACCTAACCTAACCTAACCTAACCTAACCTAACCTAACCTAACCTAACCTAACCTAACCTAACCTAACCTAACCTAACCTAACCTAACCTAACCTAACCTAACCTAACCTAACCTAACCTAACCTAACCTAACCTAACCTAACCTAACCTAACCTAACCTAACCTAACCTAACCTAACCTAACCTAACCTAACCTAACCTAACCTAACCTAACCTAACCTAACCTAACCTAACCTAACCTAACCTAACCTAACCTAACCTAACCTAACCTAACCTAACCTAACCTAACCTAACCTAACCTAACCTAACCTAACCTAACCTAACCTAACCTAACCTAACCTAACCTAACCTAACCTAACCTAACCTAACCTAACCTAACCTAACCTAACCTAACCTAACCTAACCTAACCTAACCTAACCTAACCTAACCTAACCTAACCTAACCTAACCTAACCTAACCTAACCTAACCTAACCTAACCTAACCTAACCTAACCTAACCTAACCTAACCTAACCTAACCTAACCTAACCTAACCTAACCTAACCTAACCTAACCTAACCTAACCTAACCTAACCTAACCTAACCTAACCTAACCTAACCTAACCTAACCTAACCTAACCTAACCTAACCTAACCTAACCTAACCTAACCTAACCTAACCTAACCTAACCTAACCTAACCTAACCTAACCTAACCTAACCTAACCTAACCTAACCTAACCTAACCTAACCTAACCTAACCTAACCTAACCTAACCTAACCTAACCTAACCTAACCTAACCTAACCTAACCTAACCTAACCTAACCTAACCTAACCTAACCTAACCTAACCTAACCTAACCTAACCTAACCTAACCTAACCTAACCTAACCTAACCTAACCTAACCTAACCTAACCTAACCTAACCTAACCTAACCTAACCTAACCTAACCTAACCTAACCTAACCTAACCTAACCTAACCTAACCTAACCTAACCTAACCTAACCTAACCTAACCTAACCTAACCTAACCTAACCTAACCTAACCTAACCTAACCTAACCTAACCTAACCTAACCTAACCTAACCTAACCTAACCTAACCTAACCTAACCTAACCTAACCTAACCTAACCTAACCTAACCTAACCTAACCTAACCTAACCTAACCTAACCTAACCTAACCTAACCTAACCTAACCTAACCTAACCTAACCTAACCTAACCTAACCTAACCTAACCTAACCTAACCTAACCTAACCTAACCTAACCTAACCTAACCTAACCTAACCTAACCTAACCTAACCTAACCTAACCTAACCTAACCTAACCTAACCTAACCTAACCTAACCTAACCTAACCTAACCTAACCTAACCTAACCTAACCTAACCTAACCTAACCTAACCTAACCTAACCTAACCTAACCTAACCTAACCTAACCTAACCTAACCTAACCTAACCTAACCTAACCTAACCTAACCTAACCTAACCTAACCTAACCTAACCTAACCTAACCTAACCTAACCTAACCTAACCTAACCTAACCTAACCTAACCTAACCTAACCTAACCTAACCTAACCTAACCTAACCTAACCTAACCTAACCTAACCTAACCTAACCTAACCTAACCTAACCTAACCTAACCTAACCTAACCTAACCTAACCTAACCTAACCTAACCTAACCTAACCTAACCTAACCTAACCTAACCTAACCTAACCTAACCTAACCTAACCTAACCTAACCTAACCTAACCTAACCTAACCTAACCTAACCTAACCTAACCTAACCTAACCTAACCTAACCTAACCTAACCTAACCTAACCTAACCTAACCTAACCTAACCTAACCTAACCTAACCTAACCTAACCTAACCTAACCTAACCTAACCTAACCTAACCTAACCTAACCTAACCTAACCTAACCTAACCTAACCTAACCTAACCTAACCTAACCTAACCTAACCTAACCTAACCTAACCTAACCTAACCTAACCTAACCTAACCTAACCTAACCTAACCTAACCTAACCTAACCTAACCTAACCTAACCTAACCTAACCTAACCTAACCTAACCTAACCTAACCTAACCTAACCTAACCTAACCTAACCTAACCTAACCTAACCTAACCTAACCTAACCTAACCTAACCTAACCTAACCTAACCTAACCTAACCTAACCTAACCTAACCTAACCTAACCTAACCTAACCTAACCTAACCTAACCTAACCTAACCTAACCTAACCTAACCTAACCTAACCTAACCTAACCTAACCTAACCTAACCTAACCTAACCTAACCTAACCTAACCTAACCTAACCTAACCTAACCTAACCTAACCTAACCTAACCTAACCTAACCTAACCTAACCTAACCTAACCTAACCTAACCTAACCTAACCTAACCTAACCTAACCTAACCTAACCTAACCTAACCTAACCTAACCTAACCTAACCTAACCTAACCTAACCTAACCTAACCTAACCTAACCTAACCTAACCTAACCTAACCTAACCTAACCTAACCTAACCTAACCTAACCTAACCTAACCTAACCTAACCTAACCTAACCTAACCTAACCTAACCTAACCTAACCTAACCTAACCTAACCTAACCTAACCTAACCTAACCTAACCTAACCTAACCTAACCTAACCTAACCTAACCTAACCTAACCTAACCTAACCTAACCTAACCTAACCTAACCTAACCTAACCTAACCTAACCTAACCTAACCTAACCTAACCTAACCTAACCTAACCTAACCTAACCTAACCTAACCTAACCTAACCTAACCTAACCTAACCTAACCTAACCTAACCTAACCTAACCTAACCTAACCTAACCTAACCTAACCTAACCTAACCTAACCTAACTAACCTAACCTAACCTAACCTAACCTAACCTAACCTAACCTAACCTAACCTAACCTAACCTAACCTAACCTAACCTAACCTACCTAACCTAACCTAACCTAACCTAACCTAACCTAACCTAACCTAACCTAACCTAACCTAACCTAACCTAACCTAACCTAACCTAACCTAACCTAACCTAACCTAACCTAACCTAACCTAACCTACTAACCTAACCTAACCTAACCTAACCTAACCTAACCTAACCTAACCTAACCTAACCTAACCTAACCTAACCTAACCTAACCTAACCTAACCTAACCTAACCTAACCTAACCTAACCTAACCTAACCTAACCTAACCTAACCTAACCTAACCTAACCTAACCTAACCTAACCTAACCTAACCTAACCTAACCTAACCTAACCTAACCTAACCTAACCTAACCTAACCTAACCTAACCTAACCTAACCTAACCTAACCTAACCTAACCTAACCTAACCTAACCTAACCTAACCTAACCTAACCTAACCTAACCTAACCTAACCTAACCTAACCTAACCTAACCTAACCTAACCTAACCTAACCTAACCTAACCTAACCTAACCTAACCTAACCTAACCTAACCTAACCTAACCTAACCTAACCTAACCTAACCTAACCTAACCTAACCTAACCTAACCTAACCTAACCTAACCTAACCTAACCTAACCTAACCTAACCTAACCTAACCTAACCTAACCTAACCTAACCTAACCTAACCTAACCTAACCTAACCTAACCTAACCTAACCTAACCTAACCTAACCTAACCTAACCTAACCTAACCTAACCTAACCTAACCTAACCTAACCTAACCTAACCTAACCTACCTAACCTAACCTAACCTAACCTAACCTAACCTAACCTAACCTAACCTAACCTAACCTAACCTAACCTAACCTAACCTAACCTAACCTAACCTAACCTAACCTAACCTAACCTAACCTAACCTAACCTAACCTAACCTAACCTAACCTAACCTAACCTAACCTAACCTAACCTAACCTAACCTAACCTAACCTAACCTAACCTAACCTAACCTAACCTAACCTAACCTAACCTAACCTAACCTAACCTAACCTAACCTAACCTAACCTAACCTAACCTAACCTAACCTAACCTAACCTAACCTAACCTAACCTAACCTAACCTAACCTAACCTAACCTAACCTAACCTAACCTAACCTAACCTAACCTAACCTAACCTAACCTAACCTAACCTAACCTAACCTAACCTAACCTAACCTAACCTAACCTAACCTAACCTAACCTAACCTAACCTAACCTAACCTAACCTAACCTAACCTAACCTAACCTAACCTAACCTAACCTAACCTAACCTAACCTAACCTAACCTAACCTAACCTAACCTAACCTAACCTAACCTAACCTAACCTAACCTAACCTAACCTAACCTAACCTAACCTAACCTAACCTAACCTAACCTAACCTAACCTAACCTAACCTAACCTAACCTAACCTAACCTAACCTAACCTAACCTAACCTAACCTAACCTAACCTAACCTAACCTAACCTAACCTAACCTAACCTAACCTAACCTAACCTAACCTAACCTAACCTAACCTAACCTAACCTAACCTAACCTAACCTAACCTAACCTAACCTAACCTAACCTAACCTAACCTAACCTAACCTAACCTAACCTAACCTAACCTAACCTAACCTAACCTAACCTAACCTAACCTAACCTAACCTAACCTAACCTAACCTAACCTAACCTAACCTAACCTAACCTAACCTAACCTAACCTAACCTAACCTAACCTAACCTAACCTAACCTAACCTAACCTAACCTAACCTAACCTAACCTAACCTAACCTAACCTAACCTAACCTAACCTAACCTAACCTAACCTAACCTAACCTAACCTAACCTAACCTAACCTAACCTAACCTAACCTAACCTAACCTAACCTAACCTAACCTAACCTAACCTAACCTAACCTAACCTAACCTAACCTAACCTAACCTAACCTAACCTAACCTAACCTAACCTAACCTAACCTAACCTAACCTAACCTAACCTAACCTAACCTAACCTAACCTAACCTAACCTAACCTAACCTAACCTAACCTAACCTAACCTAACCTAACCTAACCTAACCTAACCTAACCTAACCTAACCTAACCTAACCTAACCTAACCTAACCTAACCTAACCTAACCTAACCTAACCTAACCTAACCTAACCTAACCGGCTACCACGGAATCGGCAGCATTTTTCCTTTGCTCCGCGCTAAAAAATTCCTTAAACCGGGTAAAGTTTGTGCTACGACGTTGCAAATAGTGTCAAATTGTGCGGATTAACGAGCCCCATACGCGCAAATAATTTGTTTTGACCAGGCTCAAGTACAACAGTGACAAACACAGTTTTTGTGATTTTATTGGTTTTTTAACCTAAAATTGTGCCAGTTTTTTGGATTTTTGACCGACTTGCGATCGAGTACCCCATATCTTTCAAGTGTGTGCTGGGTGCGCCTCCGGAAGGCGGACCAAACGAGCCCAAAACCAGATTTTTGCGGCCACGCTCCCAGCTGAAAACCTCAAAAATAACAAAAACCACGTGGCACGTGGTTTTGGAACCGGCTGTCGCAGAGAAGAAGTCAAGGTGTTGTTCAACGCAGGAAGGAATTTCCAGACCATAGCAGTTTCGAGCGTTCGTCTACCACAAACAGATCAGGAGATAAGGTCAGAAAAGTGATTAATTAAAATTAAATTAATTTTAATATTTTATTTGAATCGACGACCCTACTTTTTTATTGTCTCAATAGATAAAAGACAACTACAAGATTCTATATAAAAAATTTTATTACGTTTGTGTCACCCAATATTGAATTATTGAAATTATAAATAAATACCTAACCTCGTGTTCAGTCTTCGGACAAGAAATTATAAGATTTGTTACTCTCTCAAAAAGGACCTAAATTAAGAGAGATATATTAACTTTGTTTCAAATTTTTTGCTGTTAAATTGTCGTCTTAGGAGAAATTTGAATTTAAAAATTTTAGTTTTATAAAAAATTCTTCTTAAATATAGTTTTTAAAATTACAGTATCTACAGATATAGAATCTACACGCCAAGGCGCTTCTATAGAGCCCAAACTCGATATATCTACGACTTCCAGGAGCCAAATTGGTTTTTGGCCGCCATTTTGTCGGCCATCTTGGAAATTTTCAAACTCTCGTATCTTTGTATCGGGTTGACGTACGAGGTTGCGGTTTTCACCATTGCCACTGTCCCTCTAACCTCTATCACTGACTGTCTCTACATAGAGCCTATCTCTATGTAGAGTTTTTTCTTTCCTCTTGACATAGAGTTTTGAGGGTGGGAAAAATCAAACCTGATTTTGTAGGCTAAGAGAACATTAAAGAGCAAGTAACGAAGACTCTACATAGAGTCAAAAACAAATAATCTAAGTTTAGATTTTATTTATATTTTATTTTACTTTTAAGACGTTTCTGTATTCAGAATCATACAACGGACGGTCGGTTGCAGTGCAGGCCATTGTGACAATACTCTTTTTTAGAGTTTGAAAAGACGAAACTTAAAAAACGGTGCTGAATTTTGAATAACTTTATAACTTTTACAAATCTTTCACATTCCACCTTTAAATAAATAAATCAATCAGAATGTTCGGCTTCCGTACACCGGCTAAAAACGCGGAGGAAGAGCCCCAAGAGGCAGGTCCATCTCAGTCTCGAGATGTAAGGCGCAGCATCGGGGAGTGGGAGGCCGGAAAACCGGGACAAAGCCCCCTAGAACCATCCCTTCAGACGATAGGGGTGACCTCGGTGATCCCAAGCAAGGGAAAACAGACTTCCTCGCTGTCACAACCACTAAAGGGGACAGCTGCACAACCCAAAGCAGGAAGGTCCTCGACGGGCATAGTGACTACCCCACCGAAGGCAGTGAAGTATGCGAGCAAAACGGCGGAGGCCAGGGCCTGCTTAGTCAAGGCAAAAACCCAGTTGGGAGAGGCGCGCAACCTTCGGCGGGAAATAAAAATTGAGGTCACGCAAGCGGCAGAGCGCCTTTATCAACTAGTAAAGGAAGCTGAAATAGAAAAAGGACAAGGGACAAAGGGGAAAAAAGATGAAGAAAAGACAGAACATACACAGGGGGTAGAGAAAGTGAAAGAAAAGGAGCAGATTTTCCCACACGAAATAGTGTTCGGAGAAAGAGAGCTCATCCAGAAAATGGAAGAACATGGAAGATTAATTCAAGAAAGTAAAGAGGAGATGGGAAAGCTTAGGGAAGCGATACAGAGACAAGAGGAAAATATAAAGACCTACGCAAATGTTACGGCTGGCCCAGCCAAGCATGCATCTCAAGTGTCCACCGCCATGCACTCCATAGTGATAACATCGCGGGATGAAAATGAGACAGGGGATCAAGTTCTGGACCACGTTAGGAAGGCTGTCAATGCAAAGGAAGAAGGAGTCCAGATTGACAAAGTCAGAAAAGCAAAAGATAGAAAAGTGATATTGGGATGTAGGACACGCGAAGAGGTCGGGAAAGTAAAGAATAGGATAGAGAAAGCTGGGGGGCAACTGCAGGTAGAGGAAGTTCAAAACAAGGACCCACTAATCATCCTATATGAAGTCCTCCAATGTAACTCAGACGAGGACATTTTGAAAGCCATAAGGGGCCAAAACAAGCATTTGCTAAAGGACGTTAGCGAAGGAAATGACCGGATGGAGGTGAAATATAGAAAGAGGGCAAGAAATCCCCTTATGGGTCATGTAGTCCTCAAAGTTTCGCCGCAAATCTGGAGTCGTCTAACCAAGGCCGAAATGGTGTACATTGACCTCCAAAGATGCAGTGTAGCAGATCAGACTCCCCTGGTACAGTGTTCGCGTTGCTTAGGGTACGGCCACGGAAAACGGCTCTGCAAAGAGACCGTAAATGTATGCAGCCAATGTGGAGGGCCGCACCTTAAAACCGAATGTGCGGATTGGATGGCAGCGGCAACCCCTAGTTGCTGCAACTGCCAAAAAGCAAAAATGGAGAACGTAGAGCACAACGCGTTCAGCTGGGACTGCCCAATCAAGAAAAAATGGGAAATATTGGCAAGATCGAGTGTAGCATACTGCTAAGGGCACCCCGGGCAGGAACAGTACTATATCCAGCAGTAACACCAAAGAAAAAAGATATCTGGTAGCTCAAGTAAATCTCCATAAAAGCCAATTAGCAACATCGGAATTGATAGTAGAAGCGGCAGAAAGAAAAATTGCTTTTGCAATGGTACAAGAACCATACATTGGAAATGCGAGGAGATTGCGGACCTATCCAGGCACCAGGGTGATACAATCAAACACAAACACTGACAAGGTCAATAAATCCGCGATCGTGATCTTTGATAATGATATCGTCATCACTCAGTGTCCAACCCTCACGACGCCCAACATCACAGTTGCAAAACTAAAGATCGGGAACAAACAAATCGGTGTAGTGTCAGTGTATCTGGAAGGAGACGTCCCAATCGAACCGGATATCCAATGGATGGAAAAGGTACAGAAGGAGATAGGAACCAAAAGCCTGCTGCTGGGTGGCGATGTAAACGCGTGGAACACCTGGTGGGGAAGCAGGGAAGTGGACCACAGAGGCGAGGATTTTGCGGGAATGGTTGACGAAATGGGTATGCATATACTCAACAGAGGCTCTGAGCCAACCTTTGACACAATTAGAGGTGGAAGACGGCTCACAAGTAGCGTCGACGTGACCATCTGCTCGGAGGACATGCTCGCTTGCGTCGAAAACTGGAAAGTGATAGGAGACATGACGAGCTCGGACCATAACGCAATCCTGTTCGAAATGACGTTGGAAAAATCAGCTGGAATCGATATCAAAAGAACCACTAGGATATACAACACGAAAAAGGCAAAATGGGGTCAGTTTCGTGAGAAACTGAGCCAATTTTGGACTCTAGAAAACATAAACAAAACAGAAATAGAAGAAATAGAAAGTAAGGAATTACTAGAAACAACAATAGAAAAGTTCACTAATACAATTAAAACAGCATGCGATGACTCGATTCCAAAGATAAGCAACAAAACACGGACCGGACTGCCCTGGTGGACCGAAAAACTCACGAAACTTAAGAAAGAAGCAGCGACAAAAAAGCGTAGAATAAGATGCGCAGCCCCCATTCGTCGAGCATGGGTCGTACAACAGTACCTCGAAGCAAAAAACACCTACGAACAGGAAGCAAAGAGCGCTCAGACCTCTAGCTGGAAACAGTTTTGTGAGAAACAAGACAGAGAGAGCATGTGGGATGGGATATACCGGGTAATAGGTCAAATAACCAAGAGAGAAGAGGATATGGTACTAATCCACGATGGAAGAGTGCTAGAAAATGAACAATCAGCACAGTTACTAGCCGACACATTCTATCCTGAGGATGAAACTCAAAATGATGATGCAGACCACACACAAGAACGGCAGAAAGCAAACAAGATAAACGAGTGGAAGCATGGTGAAACATGCGATCCTCCATTTACCCAGGCAGAACTGCAATGGGCTGTGTCAAGTTTCAACCCTAAGAAAGCCCCTGGACTCGACGGTTTTACCGCGGACATCTGCAAGGTGGTGACCAACCACGATCCGGAAATCCTGCTAGCACTGGCAAACAAGTGCCTGGCCCTCAACTGCTTCCCGAACAGCTGGAAAGAGGCGGTAATTGCAGTGCTGAGAAAACCAAGCAAGGACGACTACTCGCATCCAAAATCATACAGGCCGATTGGACTACTGCCTGTTTTCGGGAAGATACTCGAAAAGATGATGGTGAGAAGAATAAGGTACCACATATTGCCAGACATGAGCCAAAAACAGTTCGGCTTTATGCCACAGCGCAATACCGAGGATTCCCTCTATGTCATGATAGAACACATAAGAGCCGGACTAAAGGACAAAAAGATAATCACAGTTGTCTCCCTAGACATAGAGGGAGCCTTCGATAACGCGTGGTGGCCCGCCGTACGCTGCAGACTGGCCGAAACAAGATGTCCCATCAATCTGAGACGTCTGGTGGACGACTATCTGTCAAACCGAAGAGTCAGGCTAAGGTACGCAGGAGCCGAATCTGAAAAGGAGACGAAGAAAGGATGTGTCCAAGGATCTATCGGAGGTCCCACCTTCTGGAATCTGTTGCTGGATCCCCTCTTGAAGGACTTGGAGGCCATGGGACATTACTGCCAAGCATTTGCCGACGACGTGGTGCTGATCTTCACGGGAGACACGGCTGTGGACATCCAGGGAGGGGCCAATGCCGCCCTCGCACATGTTCGGAGGTGGGGAGTCAAAAATAAGCTCAACTTTGCACCTCACAAAACAAAGGCCATGGTGATTACTAACCGACTGAAGTATGACTCTCCACATCTGAACATGGGTGGGGTAGACATTGAACTCTCTCAGGAGATCAAAATCCTTGGAGTAACAGTGGATAATAAGCTCACTTTTAACACGCACGTCTCAAACGTGTGTCGCAAGGCTCAAGGCCTCTACAAACAACTAGCAAGAGCAGCTAAGATCCACTGGGGACTGACTCCCGAGGTGGTCAGGGCCATTTACACGGCAGTGGTGGAGCCGGTGATCCTGTACGCTGCTTGCGTATGGGCGCCTGCCACAAACAAACTATGTGTTAGGAAACAACTTGACGCGGTGCAACGAGGTTTCGTGCAAAAAATTGTCAAGGCATACAGAACGGTCTCATTGAACTCAGCACTGCTGCTCTCGGGTATGCTTCCGTTGGATATTCGTGTGCGGGAAGCAGCCTCGCTTTATTGTATAAAGAAAGGTTACTCCCAATCAGCAGCAGGAGACCGAGATACAGAAAAGCCGGTACCATTCGTGGATATGCCTCATCCATCGCAACAAATGGAGCTGCAATTCACTTGCGTGGCGGACCGTGCACAAATGGAAGAGAATGAAAGTGATGGCGTGAAAATATTTACTGACGGCAGTAAAATACAAGGCAAAGTCGGAGCCGCCGTTTCAATATGGCTAAATCACACGGAGATTAAAACCAAGAAGCTAAAGCTCGACCATTTCTGCACGGTTTACCAGGCGGAATTGTTAGCTCTATTGGAAGCCACAAAACAAGCTCTCACGATCGCAGAGCACAGCTGCAACATCTACTGCGACTCGAGATCCGCTCTCGAAACAGTGGTGAACGGAGTATCCCTCCACCCTCTAGCGGTGCAAATAAGGGCAAACATTGCTAAGATGACCGAGCAAGGCAAAATAACTAAGCTATTTTGGATAAAAGCCCACGCAGGGTTGGAGGGAAACGAAAGGGCGGATGTGCTAGCGAAGGACGCCGCGCTCAAGTTGAAAACCAGACCAAATTACGATAGTTGCCCGGTCTCATTCGCCAAGCGACAGATCCGTCTGGACTCGCTTGAGGAATGGAACCGGCGCTACAAACAAGAGGAGGCCGCCTCCACCACAAAGACTTTCTTCCCGGATGCTATACAAGCATATCCCATCATCAGGAAGATGTCGCTGGATCACGTTGCGACACAGGTGCTGACGGGGCACGGTGGCTTCTCCGAATACTTGTACCGTTTCAAGTGCAAGGAGATCTCGGGGTGTGTGTGCGATCCAACTGTCAGCGAAAGTGTCCTGCACGTAGTAGCCGATTGTCCTGTGTATGGCAGAGAAAGAATCGATAAGGAAATAGAGTTGGGTGTAAAAATTTGCAAAGAAAATATAAGTGAAATAATGAATAATA
>CASGHI010000123.1:15000-35000 GCA_949319315.1 Zelleria hepariella
CTAACCTAACCTAACCTAACCTAACCTAACCTAACCTAACCTAACCTAACCTAACCTAACCTAACCTAACCTAACCTAACCTAACCTAACCTAACCTAACCTAACCTAACCTAACCTAACCTAACCTAACCTAACCTAACCTAACCTAACCTAACCTAACCTAACCTAACCTAACCTAACCTAACCTAACCTAACCTAACCTAACCTAACCTAACCTAACCTAACCTAACCTAACCTAACCTAACCTAACCTAACCTAACCTAACCTAACCTAACCTAACCTAACCTAACCTAACCTAACCTAACCTAACCTAACCTAACCTAACCTAACCTAACCTAACCTAACCTAACCTAACCTAACCTAACCTAACCTAACCTAACCTAACCTAACCTAACCTAACCTAACCTAACCTAACCTAACCTAACCTAACCTAACCTAACCTAACCTAACCTAACCTAACCTAACCAACATAACCTAACCACTACCACGGAATCAGCAGCATTTTTCCCTTGCTCCGCGCTAAAAAATTCCAAAAACCGGGTAAAGTTTGTGCTACGACGTTGCAAATAGTGTCAAATTGTGCGGATTAACGAGCCCCATACGTGCATATAATTTGTTTTGACCAGGCTCAAGTGCAGCAGTGACAAACACAGTTATTGTGATTTTATTGGTTATTTAACCTAAAATTGTGCCAGTTTTTTGGATTTTTGACCGACTTGCGATCGAGTACCCCATATCTTTTAAGTGTGTGGTGGGTGCGCCTCCGGAAGGCGGACCTAACGAGCCCAAATCCAGATTTTTGCGGCCACGCCTCAAGCTGAAAACCTCAAAAATAACAAAAACCACGTGGCACGTGGTTTTGGAACCAGCTGTCGCAGAGAAAAGGTGAAGGTGCTGTTCAACGCAGGAAGAAATTTCAAGACCATAGCAGTTTCGAGCGTTCGTCTACCACAGACGGATCAGGAGATAAGGTCAGAAAAGTGATTAATTAAAATTAAATCAATTTTAATATTTTATTTGAATCGACGACCCTACTTTTTTATTACATAAATAGTTAAAAGACGACTACAAGACTTTGCATAAAAAATTTCAAGGCGTTTGTGTCACCCAATTTTGAATTATTGAAATTATAAGAAAATACCTAACCTCGTGTTAAGTCTTTGGACAAGAAATTATAAGATTTGTTAGTATCTAAAAAAGGGCCTAAATTAAGAAAGATATATTAACTTTGTTTCAAAATTTTTGCACTTAAATTGTCGTCTCAGGAAAAATTTTTATTAAAAAGTTTTATATTTATTAAGAAATCTTTCTAAATACAGTTTTTAAAATTATAGTATATACAGATTTAGAATCCTCAAGCCAAGCCGCTTTTATAGAGCCCAAACTCGATATAGCTAGGTCTTCCAGGAGCGAAGTTGGTTTTCGGCCGCCATTTTGTCGGCCATCTTGGAAATTTTCAAACTTTCATATCTTCGCATCGGGTTGACCTACAAGGTTGCGGTTTTCACCATTGCCACTGTCCCTCCAACCTCTATCATTGACAGTCTCTATATAGAGCCTATCTCTATGTAGAGTTTTTTCTTTTCTTTTGACACAGAGTTTTGAGGGTGGTCAAAGACAAACCCAATCTTGAGGAATAAGAGAACATTAAAGAACAAGTAACGAAGACTCTACATAGAGTCAAACATAAATAATCTAAGTTTAGATTTTTTATTTATAGTTTATTTTACTTTTAAGACGTTTCTGTATTCAGAATCATACGACGGACGGTCGGTTGCAGTGCAGGCCATTTGTGACAAGACTCTAGTTAGAGTTTGAAAAGACCAAACTTTTAATAGGTGTTGAATTAACTATTTTATAACTTTTACAAACCTTTTACATTCCACCTTTAAACAAATAAATCAATTAAAATGTTCGGCTTCCGGACACCGGCTAAAAACGCGGAGGAAGAGCCCCAAGAGGAAACCCAAAAGGCAGGAACATCGCAGCCTCGAGATGTAAGGCGCAGCATTGGGGAGTGGGAGGCCGGAAAACCGGGACAAAGCCCTCTAGAACCTTCCCTTCAGACGACAGGAGTGACCTCAGTGATCCCAAGCAAGGGAAAACAGTCTTCCTCGCTGTCGCAACCACTAAAGGGAACAGCTGTACAATCCAAAGCAGGAAGGTCCTCGACGGGCATAGTGACTACCCCACCGAAGGCAGTGAAGTATGCAAGCAAAACGGCGGAGGCCAGGGCCTGCTTAGTCAAGGCAAAAACCCAGTTGGGAGAGGCGCGCAACCTTCGGCGGGAAATAAAAAATGAGGTCACGCAAGCGGCAGAGCGCCTTTATCAACTAGTAAAGGAAGCCGAAACAGAAAAGGGACAAGGGACAAAGGGGAAACAAGATGAAGAAAAGACAGAAGATACACAGGGGGTAGAGAAAGGGAAAGAAAAGGAACAGATTTTCCCACACGGAAAAGTGTTCGGAGAAAGAGAGCTCATCCAGAAAATGGAAGAACATGGAAGATTAATTCAAGAAAGTAAAGAGGAGATGGGAAAACTTAGGGAAGCGATACAGAGACAAGAGGAAAATATAAAGACCTACGCAAATGTTACGGCCGGCCCAGCCAAGCATGTATCTCAGGTATCCACCGCCATGCACTCCATAGTAATAACATCGCGGGATGAAAATGAGACAGGGGATCAAGTTCTGGACCACGTTAGGAAGGCGGTCAACGCAAAGGAGGAAGGAGTCCAGATTGACAAAGTCAGAAAAGCAAAAGACAGAAAGGTGATACTGGGATGTAGGACACGTGAAGAGGTCGGGAAAGTAAAGAATAGGATAGAGAAAGCTGGAGGGCAACTGCAGGTAGAGGAAGTGCAAAACAAGGACCCACTAATCATCCTATATGAAGTCCTCCAATGTAACTCGGACGAGGACATTTTGAAAGCCATAAGGGGCCAAAACAAGCATTTGCTAAAGGACGTTGGTGAAGGGAATGACCGGATGGAGGTGAAATACAGAAAGAGGGCAAGAAATCCCCTCATGGGTCATGTAGTCCTTAAAGTTTCGCCTCAAATCTGGAGTCGTTTAACCAAAGCCGAAATGGTGTACATTGACCTCCAAAGATGCAGTGTAGCAGATCAGACTCCCCTGGTACAGTGTTCGCGTTGCCTAGGGTACGGCCACGGAAAACGGCTCTGCAAAGAGACCGTAAATGTATGCAGCCACTGTGGAGGGCCGCACCTTAAAACCGAATGTGCGGATTGGATGGCAGCGGCTACCCCTAGTTGCTGCAACTGCCAAAAAGCAAAAATGGAGAACGTAGAGCACAACGCATTCAGCTGGGACTGCCCCATAAAGAAAAAGTGGGAACTATTGGCAAGATCGAGTGTAGCATACTGCTAAGGGCGCCCCGGGCAAGAACAGTACTACATCCAACAGTAACACCAAAGAAAAGAGTTATCTAGTAGCTCAGGCAAATCTCCAAAAAGGCGAATTAGCAACCGCGGAATTGGTAGTCGAAGCAGCAGAAAGAAAAATAGCATTTGCTTTGGTACAAGAACCATACATTGGTAACACGGGGAGAATGAGGACATATCCGGGCACCAGGGTGATACAATCCGACAGAAACACTGAAAAGGTCAACAAATCCGCGATCGTAGTTTTTGATGATGAGATTAACATTACTCAGTGTCCAACTCTCACGACGTACAACATCACAGTCGCAAAACTAAAGATTGGCAACAAAATAATCGGTGTAGTGTCGGTGTACCTGGAAGGAGATGTCCCAATCGAACCGGATATCCAGTGGATGGAGAAAGTAAAAAGGGAAATCGGAACAAAAAGTCTGCTGCTGGGTGGCGATGTGAATGCGTGGAACACCTGGTGGGGAAGCAGGGAGGTAGACCACCGGGGCGAAGATTTCGCGGACATGGTTGATGAAATGGGTATGCACATACTAAATAGAGGATCAGAACCCACTTTTGACACAATCAGAGGTGGAAGACGATTCACAAGTTGCGTTGATGTGACCATCTGCTCTGGAGACATGCTTGCATGCATAGAAAACTGGAAAGTGACAGGGGACATGACGAGCTCAGACCACAAGGCAATCCTGTTTAAAATGACGTTGGAAAAATCTGCTGGAATCGACATTAAAAGAACAACTAGAGTATATAACACGAAGAAAGCAAAATGGGATCAGTTTCATGAGAAACTGAGCCAATTTTGGACTGAAGAAAACTTAAACAAAATAGAAATAGAACAAATAGAAAGTAAAGCATCATTAGAAACTATAGTAGCAAAGTTCACAAACACAATTAAAACTGCCTGCGATGAGTCGATTCCAAAGATAGGTAACAAAACACGGACAGGACTGCCCTGGTGGACTGAAAAACTCGCCGAACTAAAGAAAGAAGCAGCAACAAAAAGGCGTCGAATTAGATGCGCAGCCCCCATACGTCGTGCATGGGTCGTACAACAGTACCTCGAGGCAAAAGACACCTACGAACGGGAAGCCAAGAACGCACAGACCACTAGCTGGAAACAGTTCTGTGAGAAACAAGATAGAGAGAGCATGTGGGATGGGATATACCGAGTTATAGGTCGAATCACCAAAAGAGAAGAGGATAGGGTACTAGTCCAAAATGGGAAAGCGCTTGATAATGAAGAGTCGGCACAACTACTAGCTGCAACATTCTATCCTGAGGATGAAACTCAAAGTGATGATGCAGACCACACTCAAGAACGGCAGAAAGCAAATAAGGTAAATGAGTGGATGCATGGTGAAACATGGGATCCTCCATTTACCCAAGCAGAACTGCGGTGGGCTGTGTCGAGCTTTAACCCCAAAAAAGCCCCCGGACTCGACGGCTTTACAGCAGACATCTGCAAGGTAGTAACTGACCATGACCCAGAAATACTGCTGGCACTGGCAAACAAGTGCTTGGCCCTCAGCCACTTTCCGAACAGCTGGAAAGAGGCAGTGATCGCAGTTCTGAGAAAACCAGCCAAGGAGGACTACTCACACCCAAAATCCTATAGGCCGATAGGACTGCTGCCTGTCTTCGGGAAGATACTGGAAAAGATGATGGTGAGAAGAATAAGACACTATATTTTGCCAGACATGAGCCATAAACAGTTCGGATTCACGCCGCAGCGCAATACCGAAGACTCCCTCTATGTCATGATAGAACACATAAGAGCCGGACTAAAGGACAAAATGATAATGACAGTTGTCTCCTTAGACATAGAGGGAGCCTTTGATAACGCGTGGTGGCCCGCCGTACGCTGCAGACTGGCCGAAACGAGATGTCCCGTCAATCTGAGACGTCTGGTGGACGACTATCTGTCAAACCGAAGAGTCAGGCTAAGGTACGCAGGGGCCGAATCCGAAAGGGAGACGAAGAAAGGATGTGTCCAAGGATCTATCGGAGGTCCCACCTTTTGGAATCTGTTGCTGGACCCCCTCTTGAAGGACTTGGAGGCCATGGGACATTACTGCCAAGCGTTTGCCGATGACGTGGTGCTGATCTTCACGGGGGACACGGCAGTGGACATCCAGGGACGGGCCAATGCCGCCCTCGCACATGTTCGGAGATGGGGCGTCAAAAATAAGCTCAACTTTGCACCTCAGAAAACAAAGGCCATGGTGATTACAAACCGACTGAAGTATGACTCTCCACATCTGAGCATGGGCGGGGTAGACATTGAACTCTCCCAGGAGATCAAAATCCTTGGAGTGACAGTGGATAATAAGCTCACTTTTAACACGCACGTCTCAAACGTGTGTCGCAAGGCTCAAGGCCTCTACAAACAACTGGCAAGAGCAGCTAAGATCCACTGGGGACTGACCCCCGAGGTAGTCAGGGCCATTTACACGGCAGTGGTGGAGCCGGTGATACTGTACGCTGCTTGCGTATGGGCACCTGCCACAAATAAACTGAGTGTTAGAAAACAACTTGACGCGGTGCAACGAGGTTTTGTGCAAAAAATTGTCAAGGCATACAGAACGGTCTCATTGAACTCGGCACTGCTGCTCTCGGGTATGCTTCCGTTGGATATTCGTGTGCGGGAAGCAGCCTCGCTTTATTGTATAAAGAAAGGTTACTCCCAATCAGCAGCAGGAGACCGAGACACGGAAAAGCCAGTTCCATTCGTGGATATGCCTCATCCCTCGCAACAGATAGAGCTAAAATTCACTTGCGTGGCGGACCGTGCACAAATGGAAGAGAATGAAAGTGATGGCCTAAAAATATTTACTGACGGCAGTAAAATACAAGGCAAGGTCGGAGCCGCCGTTTCAATATGGCTCAATCACGAGGAGATCAAAACCAAAAAGCTAAAGCTCGACCACTTCTGCACGGTTTACCAGGCGGAATTGTTGGCTCTATTGGAAGCCACAAAACAGGCCCTCACGATCGCAGAGCACAGCTGCAACATCTACTGCGACTCGAGATCTGCACTCGAAACAGTGGTGAACGGAGTATCCCTCCACCCCCTAGCGGTGCAAATAAGGGCAAACATTGCTAAGATGACCGAGCAAGGCAAAATAGCTAAGCTATTTTGGATAAAAGCCCACGCTGGGTTGGAGGGAAATGAAAGGGCGGATGTGCTAGCGAAGGACGCCGCGCTCAAATTAAAAACCAAACCCAGTTACGATAGTTGCCCGGTCTCATTCGCCAAGCGACAGATCCGTCTGGACTCGCTTGAGGAATGGAACCGGCGCTACAAACAAGAGGAGGAAGCCTCCACCACGAAGACTTTCTTCCCGGATGCTATACAAGCATATCCCATCATCAGGAAGATGTCGCTGGATCACGTTGCGACACAGGTGCTGACGGGGCACGGTGGCTTCTCCGAATACTTGTACCGATTTAAGTGCAAGGAGAGCTCGGGGTGTGTGTGCGATCCAAATGTCAGCGAAAGTGTCCTGCACGTAGTAGCCGACTGTCCTGTGTATGGCAGAGAAAGAATTGATAAGGAAATAGAGTTGGGTGTAAAAATTTGCAAAGAAAATATAAGTGAAATAATGAGTAATAAATGTGTTAGGGATAAGTTTATTGAATACTGTAGAAAAATAGCAATAAGAGTAGCAAAACGTAATAAATAGATTAGAAATAGGAACACAATTGTATACTTAAGCATAAGTACATCATAAATTGTGACCTGTAAAGATATAGTAAATAAATAGCAATCTAGTATAGACAGTTATTTTAAGAAAAGTGTAATGGAGTGTACAGCATAAGAAATAACAGTGTGAAATAGAAATAAGCTAAGAAAAGAAATGATAAAAAGAAAATAAAAACAAGATATAAAAAGATAAAAGACAAAAAACCAAAAAAAAAAAAAAAAAGATAAAAAAGAAACAAAATAAAGCAAAAGTATGTAGTAGAGATATAAGTAAAATGTGTGTAGGCTAAGTGAAATGTGTATAGGTTAAATAAAATGTATGTAATAGAAATAAGATAAAAATAAAGTTTTTAGAAGATAAAGTCTCTTACCCCCTGTAAGAGGTCCCCTTGTAAGGGGGAGGGTTTTAGTCCGTAGGCCACGGGACGGCATGGGGCTCAGTGACATACTGGAACCATGCCTTTCCGTGGAGTCGGGCATACTGACCGCGTCGGGATGCCCGGTAGTATACAATGCGAGTATTTCCCTCCTCCTCCCGCTGAAAAAGAAAAAAAAAAAAAAAAAAAAAAAAAAAAACCTAACCTAACCTAACCTAACCTAACCTAACCTAACCTAACCCAACCCAACCCTTTTTTTTTTTTTTTTTTTTTTTGTTTTTTTTTTTGTTGACGGGGGGGAAATCTTTCAAAGATACCCGGCTCTCTGGGGGGAGAGCCAAGTTATGCACGATTTCCACGTACTAAAACCCCCCCGGTGGCCCTCGCCGTGCGTTCAGAAGGGGCTCCGGGAACTCGTTGAACACTCCGGAACCCCATCGCACTTTGCCTTTATGGCACCCTCTTCATGCAGGCTGGAGCCTGAAAAAGCCTCTTTACGGCGGAATGCGACCACCACACTCCGCCGCCCTCCCGGAGTCGATTGCCGGACGGTTTGAGCCCCCACTCTCACCGCCCACGACTCCAAGCCCCCTTTTAGTCGGCTCTTACGACAGGCAGGGGATACCGTAGTCCAATTCTAAGCCCGGTACTACAGGGCTGTGGCCCGGACCGCAGCGAGCGATGCCACCGCCCGTGGCCCACCCGTTATCAGCCGCCCAGGACTATAAGGCATTTAGGCCAGGGCGGGGCCGGTTGGCGCCGCCCCTACGCCTACGCCTTCTAGCGGGGTCGGCTCTCTCCCTCTCTCTTTCCGCCTCCTCCTTTTGAGCCATTACGGTCTCACAAAAGGAGGCTACTGCATCCCACTGGGCACTGCCCAGCACCATCGCTGCTACCACAGAGGGCAGCTCGAGGTCTCCCCCGATCACAGCGACGAGATCACGTCGCTCTGATTGCCACGCGGGGCAGACCTCCAGCGTGTGCTGGGCGTCGTCCCTGTCAGCGCCGCAGTGGTGGCAGGCTGCCGACCTCTCCCTCCCAATCCTTTCCAGGTACTCACCGAAGCACCCATGCCCGGTGAGCACCTGTGTCAGCCGGAAGCTAATCTGGCCACCCGCGCGATTCAGCCAGTCACTGAAGACGGGCAGGATTGCCCCCATGACCCTCTGGCGCCGACTTGCCGGCTCCTGTAGGCGCGTATGCCACTCCTCTATTGCATCGTCATGCGCCTGCTCCCGGAGCCGGGAGACGGCTCTGGGGAGCATGTCCTGCCCCTCGTCGCGCTGGCGGCGGAGCTCGCCATATACGACCGCGTCCATCGACGCCAAAATGTCCAGGGGAGGGAATCTCGCCAGGACGGCCGCCGCCTCATGGGAGATCGTGCGGTACCCGCGCGCTACCCGAATAGCCATCCGGCGCTGCACGCTGAGCAGCTTTGCTTTGCATGCGCGATCGCCGGACAGTCTTTCCGCCCACAATGGTGCTCCGTACAGGGCAATGGACCGCACGACTCCCAAATAGAGCCGCCGAACACTTTCCCGCGGTCCACCGAGATTTGGTAGGATCCGGTGAAGAGCACCCGCTACCTTCTCGATCCGGGGAATTACGCGATTAAAGTGCTCGACAAACTCCCAGCGGCCGTCCAGGATGACGCCAAGGTACTTCATGTACCTCCCCACAGGGACAACGGCGTCTCCTACGTGTACCGAGGAGCTGGGTGGCTCATACCCCTTGGGGAGGTCATGGAACCACAGCGCCTCGGTTTTGTGCGGGGCGACTTGCAGGCCAAGGGCCCGGATCTTGCGCACCACGCACGCCGTCCCGCACTCGGCGAGGAGGGTTGTCCGCTCGAAGGTTTCACCCTCCGCCAGCACCAGCGTGTCGTCGGCGTAACACACTACTCGGACACCGAGAGGGAGAGAGATGCGCAGGACCGCGTCATACGCGAGGTTCCACAGGAGCGGTCCCAGTACCGACCCCTGCGGGACGCCGCAGCACATCTCTCTATGGTGCAGAGCTCCGTCCCGACCAATGTACTCAATGCGCCGATCGCGCAAGTAGTCGCCGACGACACTACGCAGGTACTCGGGTAGGCGATGGTGGACGAGCGCCCCTCTGATTGCCTGCCAGGGCAGGGAGTTGAAGGCATTGACGATATCCAGACTTATCGCCAACACCACCTTCCCTTGTGACACCGCCTCTTGCACGACAGAGCGGACGCGTAGAATAGCATCCACCGTGGAGCGTCCATGACGGAAGCCAAATTGGCAGTCCGACAGGTCTGGACCCACGCGCCACAGGTGGATGTTGATGCGCTCGGCCACCACTCGCTCGAAGAGCTTTCCCGCCTCGTCGAGCAGGCAAATGGGCCGGTAAGCCGACGGGGAGTCGGCCGGTCTGCCCTCCTTTCTAAGTAGGACGAGTCGTGCCCGCTTCCACTCTGAGGGGAAGTATCCGGAGCGTAGGCAATCGCTGAGGAGGGACTGGAACCGCTCGCCCAGGACGCCAAGGGCCAGTACCCAGGCACGGCCCGGGATCCCATCGGGGCCCGGGGCAGTGTTCCGCGCCGCTAGGCGTCTCACGGCTCGCTCCAACTCCTCCTTTTCCACTTCCCGGTCCTCCGCTATCGGGGACAATGGTCGCGCCACAGGGTCCGGTGCACCAGCCGGGCCGTCGCCAACTCGAGGAAAGAGGGTATCGACCACTCTCCCAACGAAACTAGGCTCTAGGGTTTCCGTCAACGGGGGGACCCATGGTCTGAGCTTGTCCAGCACCATCTTGTATGGACGCCCCCATGGGTCCCTGTTGAGAGTGTCGACCAGTTCGTGGTGAGCTCTCTCCTTGGCGTCGGCGATAGCCACCTGGAACGCCTTTGTCGCGTCCCGGTATACGGCGTATGCTGCCGCTTCCTCCTCAGAGGGAGCACGGCGCCGCCTGCGGATCCGCAAGTAGGCCCTTCTTGCGCTTAGACACGCGGTACGCAGCTCCGCCAGCTCGTCGGACCACCAGTACGTGGCGGTGCGCTCGGTCGGCCTGGCTCGAGGCATCGCAGCGTCGCAGACACGAGTCATTTGCTGCCGGAACCATTCCGTCTCCGTTTCCGGGTCAGCCGCAGTGGGAGGTTCCATCCATGCCGCGGTGTTGGCGGCGGCGATGAGTAGGTCTCGGTTGAGCTTCCTCAGAGCCCACCGCTTCGGCCGGACGATGTCTCGACCCAGCACCTCGCGGCTCGAGCGCACCGCCACGCCCATGAGGATGTGCCTGTGGTCCGACAGGGTCAGCAGCTCCTCCGCCACCCGCCAGCCCGACACCAGGGCACCTGCCGAGGCTGATGCCCAGGAGAGGTCCACGATGGACTCCCCTTGCCATCGCACACAGGTGCTGATGGAGCCCTGGTTTAGGAGCCCAAGGTTCAGGCTCGCCGCCCAGTCAAGGACGGTCTCCCCTCTGGGCTCGTCCACGGGCCCGCCCCATGCTCGCGCGTGGGCATTAAAGTCACCGAGGACCAGCACCGGGCGGGGCTGGCATCGGCGGACACATGCCGCGACCGCGTCCAGGTACACCTCGACGACCGCTAGGCTGACGTTGGGTGAGATGTAGCACCCAACGACCGCAACAGGGCCCCACTCCACTGCCACAAATCCCGGGCCCTTCTCCAGGAGAGAGCATGGCGGGGTCGCCTCTCCCCCTCCCCAGTACACCGCTACAGAGCCACTGTCATCACCGAACCATCGGGGATGAACAGCCACTCTGTAGGGCTCCGCCACCACGGCCAAGGCCACCTTAAGCTCCGCGAGGGTCTGCAGTAGCAGGTCCTGCGCCCCACGGCAGTGATTAAGGTTGGCCTGGAGAATTAAAGAATGGGACAAGAATTTTAGGCCTCCATTTCCACCGGCAGGCTAGGGCCTGGCTGGCTCGGCGCTTCGGAGCCACCCTCTGCGGGTTTGGAAGAGAGAGGGACCTGCTTCCCTTTCTTCTTCTTCCCTTTCTCGGGGGCAGCGCATTTCTGTCCCATTCTGTGGTCAGCGGTCAGCCCTCGGTCGCTGCAGATCGGGCACCTGGGTGAGGCGGAGCACTCACTCGCCTTGTGGCCGGATCCTCCACACGCAAAGCAGGCCTCGCTTCGGTCCACGGGGCTCCTGCACTCCTCCCTCACGTGCCCGGTCTCCAGGCACCGGTAGCACCTCATGGGCCTCTCGGGCAGGTAAGTGACCCGGGCCGCCACCCATTCCCCGATGCACAGTCGGGGCTCTGCCACTACCTTCCTCAATGCTGTAAGTGGGCAGCGGACCCGCACCGACCCCAGCCGGCGGCCGTTCGAGCGTATTTCGCCGACCTGCACCTCGTCGACACTGCAGCCTCCCTTGGCTGCGATTGCAGCCGCCACCTCCGCTTGGGTGACCGACTCGTCTAGGTCCGTAATGCGTAGGTCACCTGCCTTCGAGGGACGCGCCACTTTGACGGGCAGTTCCGACAGGGCCACCTTAAGGCACCCTGCCAGTTTGTCGGCGTTGCCAGCGCTCTCGGGGCCCGTCACCTCAAGCAGGAGACCTCCGTTACGGCCTCTCCTCTGGCGGATGTCGGTGATGCCGCACGCAGCAAGCTTAACCTTCGCCTTGGCCGTGGACATCACCTGTGCGTAGGTGGTGTCCGAGCCCTCCGGAAGTGTCAACATAATTGCTGCCGACTTCGGTGGCCTTGGGGGCTTCGGCTTCGGTTTTGCCTTCTGCGTGGACGGCCTTGGCCCTGCCGTCTCCTTCTCCGCTTTTTTGGACCTGCCCTTCCTGCCCTTAGCCTCTGTCCACTGAGCAGGGCCAGGTCCCCCGGCCGGTGCTGCGGAAGCGGCAGGCACCGCCGGCAGAGGCGCCACGGCAGGAACTACACTTTTTGTCTTCCCCTTCTTCGCTCTCTTCGGCTTCTGCCCTGTCGGCACTGGCTCAGCCGCCTTATCCGGCAAGGTTGGCTTTTGGCCCAGCGGAGGGCGGATGGCCCGGTCGGGGAAGAGCTCCGCTTTGAATTTGGCTAGTTCAGCCCCAATCATGGCCCCTATCCGCTCCATGAAGGATGCCGGAGCCTGGAATGCCTGTGCGACTGGGACTGGTGGTGGACTAGAGATCCCGGCCCTCTCACTCTCCCCGCGAAGACCCCGCACTTCCGCGGTCAGTGTAGCCATCTTCTCTTCCAGGGCGGCCAGCTGCGAGCGGAGATTGGCATTCTCCTTCTGCAGCCGGTCAACCCTGTCAGAGCCCGAGGACCGCTGCGCCATCTCCTCAACGGCGGCCTTAACAGTGCGGGCCGCTATCCGCAGTTCACGTACAAAAGAGCCCTTGAGGTTTTTGGACCTGCCCGCGACGGATTCCACCACCATCATTTTTTCGTTGACCTGGGCTCCTAGATCGGCTGTGGGCTGCTCCCTCATTTCTGCCGCTAGGTCTTCCGGCGTTGGCAGGTTCTGGCATGACCTGGTAGCTGGAAGAGGTTGCGTCAGGTCGACGTCCTCCTCCCCCGCTGGCCGTTTGCCCTTCGTCCGCTTGGCGATGCTATTTTCAGCGGCCGATGCTGTGTTAGCACGCTTCCTGAGCCTGGTCGAGCCCGCTGACGAATGTGACACCATTGAGGCGTCCGACTCGTAGTCTCTCTCCGCCAATGCTGCGACCTCGCTGCTCCTAGCACCACTGCCACTGGTGCAAGGAACAGCAAAGTAGCCCGCATCCTTCTCCTTCCTACAACGTGGGTCTGTGCCCCCCCCAGAATACGAGGGGCAGCCCGAGCTAAGCTCGGGGAGGGATTCTCCGGCAAGGCCGGTACCCTCCTGGGGTAGTTTTTTTGGATCCACTTGCATTTCATATTTTCCTGGCCTAGCCAGGTGGCTACCATTTAGCTTGGTTGGTTGGACGCTAGGGACTGATGCACTCCCCAGCCGCTCTTTCGAGCATCCCGACGCCACGTTCCCCAGCGTCGGGAATTGAGGATTTTTTATAGAGGTTGTCTCCTCGTGGTCCGGCTAAAGCAGGACCCTCGGTCCCAGTACGTCGGGATTACGATATACTACCACGCACCAGCACCGCTCTGAAAGCAGAGCAGGTGGTGCGCCCTGCTCGCGCCAAGTGGGTTAGCACAGGGCACGAGCACTCCCTCCCGTCAGGTTATTTGCCGTCGAGCAATGAGATCCCGCAAGGAGAAGTCATTGCCCGACGCCCAGGGTGCACCGGCCCACCCACTGGTTCTATCCAGATTCCACCAACCATCTGGACAGAACCAGCAGATAGGCACACGAGGAGGTTACCTGACCCAGCACCCCAACCCAACCCAACCCAACCCAACCCAACCCAACCCAACCCAACCCAACCCAACCCAACCCAACCCAACCCAACCCAACCCAACCCAACCCTTTTTTTTTTTTTTTTTTTTTTTTTTTTTTTTTTGTTGACGGGGGGGAAATCTTTCAAAGATACCCGGCTCTCTGGGGGGAGAGCCAAGTTATGCACGATTTCCACGTACTAAAACCCCCCCGGTGGCCCTCGCCGTGCGTTCAGAAGGGGTTCCGGGAACTCGTTGAACACTCCGGAACCCCATCGCACTTTGCCTTTATGGCACCCTCTTCATACAGGCTGGAGCCTGAAAAGCCTCTTTACGGCGGAATGCGGCCACCACACTCCGCCGCCCTCCCGGAGTCGATTGCCGGACGGTTCGAGCCCCCACTCTCACCGCCCACGACTCCAAGCCCCCTTTTAGTCGGCTCTTACGACAGGCAGGGGATACCGTAGCCCAATTCTAAGCCCGGTACTACAGGGCTGTGGCCCGGACCGCAGCGAGCGATGCCACCGCCCGTGGCCCACCCGTTATCAGCCGCCCAGGACTACAAGGCATTTAGGCCAGGGCGGGGCCGGTTGGCGCCGCCCCTACGCCTACGCCTTCTAGCGGGGTCGGCTCTCTCCCTCTCTCTTTCCGCCTCCTCCTTTTGAGCCATTACGGTCTCACAAAAGGAGGCCACTGCATCCCACTGGGCACTGCCCAGCACCATCGCTGCTACCACAGAGGGCAGCTCGAGGTCTCCCCCGATCACAGCGACGAGATCACGTCGCTCTGATTGCCACGCGGGGCAGACCTCCAGCGTGTGCTGGGCGTCGTCCCTGTCAGCGCCGCAGTGGTGGCAGGCTGCCGACCTCTCCCTCCCAATCCTTTCCAGGTACTCACCGAAGCACCCATGCCCGGTGAGCACCTGTGTCAGCCGGAAGCTAATCTGGCCACCCGCGCGATTCAGCCAGTCACTGAAGACGGGCAGGATTGCCCCCATGACCCTCTGGCGCCGACTTGCCGGCTCCTGTAGGCGCGTATGCCACTCCTCTATTGCATCGTCATGCGCCTGCTCCCGGAGCCGGGAGACGGCTCTGGGGAGCATGTCCTGCCCCTCGTCGCGCTGGCGGCGGAGCTCGCCATATACGACCGCGTCCATCGACGCCAAAATGTCCAGGGGAGGGAATCTCGCCAGGACGGCCGCCGCCTCATGGGAGATCGTGCGGTACCCGCGCGCTACCCGAATAGCCATCCGGCGCTGCACGCTGAGCAGCTTTGCTTTGCATGCGCGATCGCCGGACAGTCTTTCCGCCCACAATGGTGCTCCGTACAGGGCAATGGACCGCACGACTCCCAAATAGAGCCGCCGAACACTTTCCCGCGGTCCACCGAGATTTGGTAGGATCCGGTGAAGAGCACCCGCTACCTTCTCGATCCGGGGAATTACGCGATTAAAGTGCTCGACAAACTCCCAGCGGCCGTCCAGGATGACGCCAAGGTACTTCATGTACCTCCCCACAGGGACAACGGCGTCTCCTACGTGTACCGAGGAGCTGGGTGGCTCATACCCCTTGGGGAGGTCATGGAACCACAGCGCCTCGGTTTTGTGCGGGGCGACTTGCAGGCCAAGGGCCCGGATCTTGCGCACCACGCACGCCGTCCCGCACTCGGCGAGGAGGGTTGTCCGCTCGAAGGTTTCACCCTCCGCCAGCACCAGCGTGTCGTCGGCGTAACACACTACTCGGACACCGAGAGGGAGAGAGATGCGCAGGACCGCGTCATACGCGAGGTTCCACAGGAGCGGTCCCAGTACCGACCCCTGCGGGACGCCGCAGCACATCTCTCTATGGTGCAGAGCTCCGTCCCGACCAATGTACTCAATGCGCCGATCGCGCAAGTAGTCGCCGACGACACTACGCAGGTACTCGGGTAGGCGATGGTGGACGAGCGCCCCTCTGATTGCCTGCCAGGGCAGGGAGTTAAAGGCATTGACGATATCCAGACTTATCGCCAACACCACCTTCCCTTGTGACACCGCCTCTTGCACGACAGAGCGGACGCGTAGAATAGCATCCACTGTGGAGCGTCCATGACGGAAGCCAAATTGGCAGTCCGACAGGTCTGGACCCACGCGCCACAGGTGGATGTTGATGCGCTCGGCCACCACTCGCTCGAAGAGCTTTCCCGCCTCGTCGAGCAGGCAAATGGGCCGGTAAGCCGACGGGGAGTCAGCCGGTCTGCCCTCCTTTCTAAGTAGGACGAGTCGTGCCCGCTTCCACTCTGAGGGGAAGTATCCGGAGCGTAGGCAATCGCTGAGGAGGGACTGGAACCGCTCGCCCAGGACGCCAAGGGCCAGCACCCAGGCACGGCCCGGGATCCCATCGGGGCCCGGGGCAGTGTTCCGCGCCGCTAGGCGTCTCACGGCTCGCTCCAACTCCTCCTTTTCCACTTCCGGGTCCTCCGCTATCGGGGACAATGGTCGCGCCACAGGGTCCGGTGCACCAGCCGGGCCGTCGCCAACTCGAGGAAAGAGGGTATCGACCACTCTCCCAACGAAACTAGGCTCTAGGGTTTCCGTCAACGGGGGGACCCATGGTCTGAGCTTGTCCAGCACCATCTTGTATGGACGCCCCCATGGGTCCCTGTTGAGAGTGTCGACCAGTTCGTGGTGAGCTCTCTCCTTGGCGTCGGCGATAGCCACCTGGAACGCCTTTGTCGCGTCCCGGTATACGGCGTATGCTGCCGCTTCCTCCTCAGAGGGAGCACGGCGCCGCCTGCGGATCCGCAAGTAGGCCCTTCTTGCGCTTTGACACGCGGTACGCAGCTCCGCCAGCTCGTCGGACCACCAGTACGTGGCGGTGCGCTCGGTCGGCCTGGCTCGAGGCATCGCAGCGTCGCAGACACGAGTCATTTGCTGCCGGAACCATTCCGTCTCCGTTTCCGGGTCAGCCGCAGTGGGCGGTTCCATCCATGCCGCGGTGTTGGCGGCGGCGATGAGTAGGTCTCGGTTGAGCTTCCTCAGAGCCCACCGCTTCGGCCGGACGATGTCTCGACCCAGCACCTCGCGGCTCGAGCGCACCGCCACGCCCATGAGGATGTGCCTGTGGTCCGACAGGGTCAGCAGCTCCTCCGCCACCCGCCAGCCCGACACCAGGGCACCTGCCGAGGCTGATGCCCAGGACAGGTCCACGATGGACTCCCCTTGCCATCGCACACAGGTGCTGATGGAGCCCTGGTTTAGGAGCCCAAGGTTTAGGCTCGCCGCCCAGTCAAGGACGGTCTCCCCCCTGGGCTCGTCCACGGGCCCGCCCCATGCTCGCGCGTGGGCATTAAAGTCACCGAGGACCAGCACCGGGCGGGGCTGGCATCGGCGGACACATGCCGCGACCGCGTCCAGGTACATCTCGACGACCGCTAGGCTGACGTTGGGTGAGATGTAGCACCCAACGACCGCAAAAGGGCCCCACTCCACTGCCACAAATCCCGGGCCCTTCTCCAGGAGAGAGCATGGCGGGGTCGCCTCTCCTCCTCCCCAGTACACCGCTACAGAGCCGCTGTCATCTCCGAACCAACGGGGATGAACAGCCACTCTGTAGGGCTCCGCCACCACGGCCAAGGCCACCTTAAGCTCCGCGAGGGTCTGCAGTAGCAGGTCCTGCGCCCCACGGCAGTGATTAAGGTTGGCCTGGAGAATTTTGAATTGGGACAAGAATTTTAGGCCTCCATGTCCACCGGCAGGCTAGGGCCTGGCTGGCTCGGCGCTTCGGAGCCACCCTCTGCGGGTTTGGAAGAGAGAGGGACCTGCTTCCCTTTCTTCTTCTTCCCTTTCTCGGGGGCAGCGCATTTCTGTCCCATTCTGTGGTCAGCGGTCAGCCCTCGGTCGCTGCAGATCGGGCACCTGGGTGAGGCGGAGCACTCACTCGCCTTGTGGCCGGATCCTCCACACGCAAAGCAGGCCTCGCTTCGGTCCACGGGGCTCCTGCACTCCTCTCTCACGTGCCCGGTCTCCAGGCACCGGTAGCACCTCATGGGCCTCTCGGGCAGGTAAGTGACCCGGGCCGCCACCCATTCCCCGATGCACAGTCGGGGCTCTGCCACCACCTTCCTCAATGCCGTAAGTGGGCAGCGGACCCGCACCGACCCCAGCCGGCGGCCGTTCGACCGTATTTCGCCGACCTGCACCTCGTCGACACTGCAGCCTCCCTTGGCTGCGATTGCAGCCGCCACCTCCGCTTGGGTGACCGACTCGTCCAGGTCCGTAATGCGTAGGTCACCTGCCTTCGAGGGACGCGCCACTTTGACGGGCAGTTCCGACAGGGCTACCTTAAGGCACCCTGCCAGTTTGTCGGCGTTGCCAGCGCTCTCGGGGCCCGTCACCTCAAGCAGGAGACCTCCGTTACGGCCTCTCCTCTGGCGGATGTCGGTGATGCCGCACGCAGCAAGCTTAACCTTCGCCTTGGCCGTGGACATCACCTGAGCGTAGGTGGTGTCCGAGCCCTCCGGAAGTGTCAACATGATTGCTGCCGACTTCGGTGGCCTTGGGGGCTTCGGCTTCGGTTTTGCCCTCTGCGTGGACGGCCTTGGCCCTGCCGTCTCCTTCTCCACTTTTTTGGACCTGCCCTTCCTACCCTTGGCCTCAGTCCACTGAGCAGGGCCAGGTCCCCCGGCTGGTGCTGCGGAAGCGGCAGGCACCGCCGGCAGAGGCGCCACTGCAGGAATTACGCTTCTTGTCTTCCTCTTTTTAGCTCCCTTCGTCTTCTGCCCTGTCGGCACTGGCTCAGCCGCCTTAACCGGCAAGGTTGGCTTTTGGCCCAGCGGAGGGCGGATGGCCCGGTCGGGGAAGAGCTCCGCTTTGAATTCCACTTTGAATTTGGCCAGTTCAGCCCCAATCATGGCCCCTATCCGCTCCATGAAGGATTCCGGAGCCTGGGATGCCTGTGCGACTGGGACTGGTGGTGGGCTAGAGATCCCGGCCCTCTCACTCTCCCCGCGAAGACCCCGCACTTCCGCGGTCAGTGTAGCCATCTTCTCTTCCAGGGCGGCCAGCTGCGATCGGAGATTGGCATTCTCCTTTTGCAGCCGGTCAACCCTGTCAGAGCCCGAGGACCGCTGCGCCATCTCCTCAACGGCGGCCTTAACAGTGCGGGCCGCTATCCGCAGTTCGCGAACAAAAGAGCCCTTGAGGTTTTTGGACCTGCCCGCGACGGATTCCACCACCATCATTTTCTCATTGACCTGAGTAGCTACCACGAGTGCGAAAAAGCTGTGCCGGACGTCTGCCGGACGTCTGTCAAGTATCCTAATACTATAGTAGTAAGGTTGTTTATCCAACTTATCACTTTCAGTGACAGTGACAGTAAGCACTCGTGGTACCTGCTCTGGGCCCCTAGATCGGCTGTGGGCTGCTCCCTCATTTCCGCCGCTAGGTCTTCAAGCGTTGGCAGGTTCTGGCATGACCTGGTAGCTGGAAGAGGCTGCGTCAGGTCGACGTCCTCCTCCCCCGCTAGCCGCTTGCCCTTCGTCCGCTTGGCGATGCTGTTTTCAGCGGCCGATGCTGTATTAGCACGCTTCCTGAGCCTGGTCGAGCCCGCTGACGAGTGTGACACCATTGAGGCGTCCGACTCGTAATCGCTTCCCGCCAATGCTGCGACCTCACTGCTCCTAGCACCACTGCCACTGGTGCAAGGAACAGCAAAGTAGCCCGCATCATTCTCCTTCCTACAACGTGGGTCTGTGCCCCCCCCAGAATACGAGGGGCAGCCCGAGCTAAGCTCGGGGAGGGATTCTCCGGCAAGGCCGGTACCCTCCTGGGGTAGTTTTTTTGGATCCACTTGCATTTCATATTTTCCTGGCCTAGCCAGGTGGCTACCATTTAGCTTGGTTGGTTGGACGCTAGGGACTGATGCACTCCCCAGCCGCTCTTTCGAGCATCCCGACGCCACGTTCCCCAGCGTCGAGAATTGAGGATTTTTTATAGAGGTTGTCTCCTCGTGGTCCGGCTAAAGCAGGACCCTCGGTCCCAGTACGTCGGGATTACGATATACTACCACGCACCAGCACCGCTCTGAAAGCAGAGCAGGTGGTGCGCCCTGCTCGCGCCAAGTGGGTTAGCACAGGGCACGAGCACTCCCTCCCGTCAGGTTATTTGCCGTCGAGCAATGAGATCCCACAAGGAGAAGTCATTGCCCGACGCCCAGGGTGCACCGGCCCA
>CASGHI010000123.1:40000-80022 GCA_949319315.1 Zelleria hepariella
TGTCATAAGAATCAGGCACGGTAAAGGTATCATTTCGGAACGGCAGTCCTACCTCCCATTGCTCTTTGATTTGACGGATTGTGTTATCTAAAATGTGAAGCGCTCTAATATGACCCGTATTCTCGCGGCGTAAGGTTGATATTCCTATGGAGTTGATGGCAAAAGAGTCCTTTATCAATTGATCCAACTCTTTGTCTTGGGTGTCGGATAGTGAAATAGTCAACATGTCGTGATGGTCGCCGTGAGAGCAAGCGCGACCACTATAGCCATGAATACACCAACCTAACCTACATTGCGTCGCATAAGGTTCATTTTTGTTGCCATGAATTACATTCAAAGGGGCCATTAGATAATAATTATCTTGACCTATTATGAGTCGTGGTGTGACTGATGTTTTGCAAACTAAGGCTTTTATAGGTAACAAATGTTTACATTGGAGGTTACCATTCCCAGATAGGTTTTGCATGGGTAAATTGAGTTTTGAAACCTTTCGCATTTGCATATCGTAGCTCTTAGAGTTCATAGTATCACTGCTTATGTTTACGTTCACCTTAGGGGCGTCCGATTGAAACACTTCTATACCGAACGCGTCTACAAACTTTACGGAACTCGATGGCCCGGTAACTAGCCCTAGCTCGTTAGCTAGATTCGCATCTATTATTGAGACGGACGCACCATCATCGAGAAGGGCGTGTGCGATCACTTCGTTGCCCGTAGGGCCACGCAATTTCACTTGAATCACTTTTAGCATTACGCAGGCGTTACTACTGCAGCTGTAGTTATCAGGCGCCGCAGGCGAGACGACGTCGCGACACTGTGACTGTAGGTCACAGCACTCTGACGCGATATGCGCCACGGTGGCGGACGTCGACGGCTCTTCGGGTGGCGGCGGTGGCGAAACTGGTGGCGATTCTCTCAACTCGGTTGTGGCGGCCACTGTTTGGGTGGCGGGCTTGTTGTAATGCAGTAGGCGGTTATGAGGAAGGCCACAATTATCGATGTCGCACACGGGATGCGGACAGCCACCGTTGTCATGCCGGGGCTGTAGGCATGAATAACATAGTCGGCGGGACCTTGCGAAGCTCCACTTATCCTTGCGTAGGGCGCGGCGAAATTGTCGACAGTCGCGTACCAGGTGTGCTGTTTTGCTGCAGAATAGGCATTTAGTAGATGCGCATTCCTCTTTCTCTGCCTCCTCAGCCGTTGTAGCAAAAACATTGTGTGTCGTATGACGTTTCGTGTCAGTGTTTGTGTGGCTGAACGATTTTCGCTGATCGTACGGCTGAATCGACCCAACCGTTAGTATCATTTCAGATTCTTGTTTCAGGAACTTGGCCAATAATACAAGCTTAGGAATATCTTCTAGTCGCCGGCTGTAGGCGTAATCGGTCCACCTACTCAGTAGTGGGCTAGGTAGCTTGGAAACAGCGGCATTCAGTAACTCAGGACTACGCAAGTAATCTGGCTTTTCTAGTGCTTGTATTGTGGCCACACAGTTGTTTACTTTGACGGAAAAGTCAATCAAACTGTTTTGATAGTGTGTAGGTAACGGGGCTAGCCTTTTAAGTTGGGAGGTTAGTTTAGTAATAATAATATCGGAACGGCCAAACCTCAACTCCAGCGTGTCCATGACCAGCGAAGGCGGCGTGTTTCCAATGAGCAAGTCGGTCACCGTTTCCTTTGCTTCGCCACGTAGTGACCTGCGCAGGCGCGACAGGTTTTCAGCGTCACTAAAATTGCACACTGTTGTTGACTCCTGGTATGCACTCTTGAAGTGCAGCCACTCAATGTAATCTCCACCAAAACTAGGTAGGTCACGAGGCGTGGCTAGGCGGCTTAGCAGTCGGTTTTCTTTTTGTGAACACGACTCATGGTTCATCATGTCTTTCAAGATGACGGCTAGCTGTTTTATATCTGATGACTTAGTTTGATCTGGTTGCGGGCCGGTGGTGCTGAGGGCTGGAAGGTTCTGAGCCGTGGTCGGCTCTGCTGCACAAGTTATAACTTGGCTGTTCTCCAGCCATTCCTCAACGTTGTTCCGCACGCTGTCAGGTGGACACTGACTGATCTCGGTGTAGTCCTCAGCTGCATCTTCTGCGTCCAACTTGGCCAGATTGGCCTGCAGCTCTTTGTCTATAATCTGCATTTGGATGACGGCTTTGGCTTTCGCGGCATCTAGCTCAAGTTGTACACGTCGCGCTGTTGATGACGCAGTAGATCTTTTCGATCTCGCGGACGGCGCGGCCATAGCGGGGCAAGATGGCGGCGATGGCCTCTCGAACACGCGTTCACGTTCGCGTTTCACTGATTCTTCATTGCACAGTGAAATGGAATTTCTTTTGGTCATCTCTTGTTGTAGGTTATACTGCCGACGCGTGAGTACCGATTGTGACGCAGGTGGCGTCCTTTTGACATTCATCGTGCTGTTTTCGTAGATCCAGATCCGAGCTCGAAGACCAAAATTATTAGCGATGGGGCTGGTTATCGGAGCTGAATGAAAACAACGTAGTAGGTTCAAAGGACGCGCGTTCGCCGATCGGTAGGTATAGGGGCGTCGCGGTGGCACGCGGATTGTACGTACTATTTGGAGCAAAACAAAATTGCTGTTTACGCGGCGCGGGTTGACAAGAGACTGGTGAATTAAAAAATCAATCAAAATTAAGCGCCTGCCGCCCTCTACCTACCGAAACGCTAACTAGCGAACATGTTTATTGTAAATTCTTCATAGATGGCGCTAGTGGTAAATTAAATTAACAAAAACATACAAAATAAACCAAAATGTACTTATAATAAAAAGCTATCATCAATACGGTCAATGAAAAATATAAAAATTATCAAAAGAATCAAAGTATTTTATATTAATAGATAGAGTTAGGCTCTACAGTACCTAAGGACGGTACTTTAAAACCCAAAAGTAATTTCATACCTAACAAAACAATGAAAAGGAGTCGAAACATATCCATCAATAGCTCTAGCACCTTATAAACCCATCAGCCAAAGGGGGGTTTAGGCTATCGAGCCATATCTTCATTAAACGTCAAATTAAACCCACAAATGAGATTAAAAAAACACTAACACCGAGCAAGATGGCGTCATAGCGGATAACCTTATGTACAAGATACGCTGACAGCTATGTATCGACCTATATCGAGCAAACACAATGGCAACTCTATCGAGTTAACCTTCGCTCATGCTCGCACAAGTAGATACCTATAACAAATTAAAAAGATAATAACACCCGCGGTGTTAGCCTATACTATGTACAAGAAAAGGTGACAGTTCGTGGAAGATAAAGGGAGCTCTAAACCGTTTTCATGCTAGCCCAGCAGTACTGCTTTTTGGTATAATAAATACACAAAACCCTCATATTTGTACAATAAACTGTTTTTTTTTCCAACGCCGGTCACGTATCGAACAATTATCCTGCCCATACCATCACTTATACTCTAAGAAACGAAGGGGTGGACCCCAACATTAACTCCTCCTTTCTCCTAACTTTGCAGTATGTTAGAGTACCTTAAATTAGACGTATTTTACTAATTGTCCAAAATAGAAGTATAACCGAAGTATTTTTTTTTTACCTAAACTCTTAAATCGGTGATATCTCGTTGGGAAAAAATGCTCCGTCAAAAGTTTCTTCATCAAAAATATTGTAATATTGTATGGGAACAATAATTGAGATATCCAAAAACTACCCCTACCACAAATAAAATATTTTTATTAAAATGTGTTTTTTTGTATTAACTTGCACTGGAAAAAATGCTCAGTCATATTTTTTCTTTGAGATGCCATTGTTTTGCCGTTTTTAACTTACAACATGAAAATCCAAGTCATAACCCAAGTAAATATATTTTTTTCAGAAATTGTCTTTTAAATCGCAGGGGAAAAATTCTCTATCCTATGTCTTTATAGATTTCATTACATCATTTTATTTCCTTTCCAAAACCTAAATATCCACAAAATAAGGCAGCGCAATTCAGGGTAAAAAAAATATTTCTCAAATAAATATTATCGTGGCGCCGTACCCATTCTACTGGTGACCCGTCTATCGCTTTGCAACGCGTAGCGATAGAGACCACCCACTTGACTGTCATCATACTTTATATTTTTGTTACACCGCCCGCACGGAGCGGCAACGTCGCACACAGACCGAGTCACACTTCCCGCGAAATAGATTTCATTATGATATAAATAAAATGTTTCGTTGCTTTTGTGCTTCAAGGTGATCGCTATTTTCGTTTATCAAGCGTCGAACGTAATGGTGAAATGAGGAAGAGTTCAAGATACTGTACTTCATGGTCTTGGTTCAAATCTATGGAATCAATCAATATACCTACTTACTTTTTTTTTTTCTCCGTTTTATTTATTTCTTATTTACCTATATTTAGTAGCCATCTGTGTGTCTGTGAGTGGGTGTGTGTGTTTGTGTGAGAGAGAGCTTGTGTTTGTGTGTATGAAGGTGTGTCTGACTGTGTGTCTGTGTGTCTGTCTGTGGCCTCGTAGCTCTTAGGCCGGGAATAAACGTCCGACTTGTCTGATCCGATACTCTGATCATAGTATTAGAAGGTGTCCGCGCCATATAGGACGGTCATATAGAAAATTTAAATCGCAAACTAACCGATAAAAGTAACTGCCCATATCTCCCAAACGGCTAATGCTAGACCCACGTTCATGGTACTCTAAGAAAAGGGCTCGACAAGATCTACACGATAAAAGTATAAAAACTTTAACTGCCCGTATCTCCTAAACGGCTAATGCTAAACCTATGTTCATGGTACTCTAAGAAAAGGGCTCGATTAGATCTACCCGATAAAAGTATAAAAACTTTGACTGCACATATCTCCCAAACGGCTAATGCTAGACCCACGTTCATGGTACTCTAAGAAAAGGGCTCGAGGAGATATACACGATAAAAGTATAAAAACTTTAATTACCCGTATCTCCTAAACGGCTAATTCTAGACCCATGTTCATGGTACTCTAAGAAAAGGGCTCGACGAGATCTACACGATAAAAGTATAAAAACTTTGACTGCACACATCTCCTAAACGGCTAATGCTAGACCCACGTTCATGGTACTCTAAGAAAAGGGCTCGAGAAGATCTATACGATAAAAGTATTAAAACTTTGACTGCACACATCTCCTAAACGGCTAATGCTAGACCCACGTTCATGGTACTCTAAGAAAAGGGCTCGACGAGATCTACACGATAAAAGTATAAAAACGTTAACTGCCAGTATCTCCTAAACGGCTAATGCTAGACCCATGTTCACGGTACTCTAAGAAAAGGGCTCGACAAGATCTACACGATAAAAGTATAAAAACTTTAACTGCCCGTATCTCCTAAACGGCTAATGCTAAACCTATGTTCATGGTACTCTAAGAAAAGGGCTCGACTAGATCTCCACGATAAAAGTATTAAAACTTTGACTGCACACATCTCCTAAACGGCTAATGCTGGATCCATGTTCATGGTACTCTAAGAAAAGGACTCAACAAGATCTACCCGATAAAAGTATACAAACTTTAACTGCCCGTATCTCCTAAACGGTTAATGCTAGACCCATGTTCATGGTACTCTAAGAAAAGGGCTCGAGGAGATCTACACGATAAAAGTATAAAAACTTTAATTACCCGTATCTCCTAAACGGCTAATGCTAGACCCATGTTCATGGTACTCTAAGAAAAGGGCTCGACGAGATCTACACGATAAAAGTATAAAAACTTCGACTGCACATATCTCCTAATCTTTTCTTAGAGTACCGCGAACATGGGTCTAGCATTAACCGTTTAGGAGATACGGGCATTTAAAGTTTTAAACCTTTATCGTGTAGATCTCGTCGAGCCCTTTTCTTAGAGTACCATGAACATAGGTCTAGCATTAGCCATTTAGGAGATACGGGCAGTTAAAGTTTGTATACTTTTATCGGGTAGATCTCGTCGAGTTCTTTTCTTAGAGTACCATGAACGTGGGTCTAGCATTAGCCGTTTAGGAGATATGTGCAGTCAAAGTTTTTATACTTTTATCGTGTAGATCTCGTCAAGACCTTTGCTTAGAGTACCATGAACATGGGTCTAGCATTAGCCGTTTAGGAGATACGGGCAGTTAAAGTTTGTATACTTTTATCGGGTAGATCTCGTCGAGTTCTTTTCTTAGAGTACCATGAACGTGGGTCTAGCATTAGCCGTTTAGGAGATACGGGCAGTTAAAGTTTTTATACATTTATCGTCTAGATCTCATCGAGCCCTTTTCTTAGAGTATCATGAACATGGGTATAGCATTAGCCGTTTAGGAGATACGGGTAATTTAAGTTTTTATACTTTTATCGGATACATGCATAAATACATACATACATATAAACATACAAACGCCCGATTGTTCAAGTAGACTCGGAAAACTTCTGTCGCTTTGCTCACTCGTTAAAAAAATACGTCACTTGCGTGGCGGCTCTTATTTTAGCTCTTATTACAAGCGGTTATGTACGAGAATGCAATGCGGTGCGTGTGAGTTTACTGAAGACAATATTCAATATTCACAGTGCCTACACACAGCTCGCGCACGCTAAACTCAACCCAACGATAAATAAATACGATTTATTATCCAAGAATTGTATTTTTTTGTCCGCTTTAATTATTACGATTAATAAGATAGATAGATAAATAGAAATACGTTTATTAATAGCCACGGAAACACAATGTTAAAAAATAAAAACAAAACATGGACACACAATTACTTACATACTAGGACAAGCGAAGTAACTATCGAAACATCTCCGGAGCTAAAAATAGGAACTGACTCATCACTTGTTGTAATTCAGTGCCGGCAGAGCGTCGCATCAGCGCGCGTTTTCGCTTCCCATTGTCGATAAGTACTAGGAAGTCTATGGGGCGGGACGGAAACGCTCGTCGATGCGTTCCGGTGGGGCGGCACTAAATCGGTCAGATATACATTCAGTCAATTAAATAGGTTCTGTGATCGATTAAACTGTAGAATAAACGGTTCGGCATGGTGAAGTTTTTAGATATTTTGGTTTGGTGTGCAAATGGGACCACCATTGATAACAAAAAAATAAAATCGGACGGAGGAATTTTCCGCGCTGAGTTATTAGTGATTTTCAACTGACGCAAGACTAAACCGTGTTATGGTTGGATTTTCTTATCCAGTACGCCGAGTCACGTTAAGAACCGAAATGAGAATAAAAACTTGACTGAGGAATTTTTCCGTCGAAATGACGGATAAAATGAGTTTTTTTTTCGAAAAGTGACAGTTCTGCTAGAAGAAAGTTGTGGATTTTTTTCAAGCATGACCTAATTATGGGGATAAGTCATTTGGTAAAAAAAAATTGGACTGAGAAATTTTGCTGTCCAACATATAGAGCTATTTGTACTTTTAGGTTTATATACCTAATTCCGGAATGTTTTTTTTTTGGACGCTCTGATGGAACATCTTGTATTTAAGTGTATTACAACCCTGCAAACTTTCATTTACGGGAAAATTAATGTTGGGGTCTCCATACAAACAAATGCCAGATTTACTCCACTATTAGCAGTCTTTCGAAGAAGTTTCCGTTACTGTGCCACTAAATGTTGGCATAACATACCATAGAAATTCACCTACAGTAAATAGTTTTAAATCAAAATACAAATTATACTTATTATCTAAACAAAAAGAAATATGAACATGTTATTTACGTTATTGTTATGCTCCAAACTTGTTATTGATACCGCCTAGTTAGATTGCACTTTTACCTGATATGTCACTCATTTAATTATAAGCATAATGCTCATGAAAACCTAAGAAAATACGTTAAATCATAGACTGTCATAATTATACTTTGCTACGCCACCTATAAATAAACCAAGTGTTACAGTAATAAATAAAAAATGTCTTAACAGTTAACCTGTTATGTATGTGTCTCTGTTTGTTTATTTTATTTTGTTGAATACTTAGTTTTTGGTGGTTTTTGGGCATCCGCTGAAAATCAGCGCCGCCGCGCCGTGTCACGGCATTTTGCTGAGCTGCTACCTTTTTGGTCAAATGATAAATTAATTATGTTGTACCGAATAAAGACTTTTTCTATTTTTATTTTTATAGAGGTGTTGCTATCATTCTGTCTGATCTAGTCCTGCTGCCGCGACAATACGATGGCAACGGTACGGGAACGGTCGTGTGTTAAAAGTCGAGAATTACTCGTCGTATAGCAATATCTGACAATATTCTCAAAATATAGGAAAACGAGTAGTCTGAAAGTGAAAGAGAGTCCTATAGAAAAAAATTAAATGACTTTTACTTAAAACTAAAAGTCAATTTTTTTTTCAGATTTTTTAATCAGTCACCATTCACCAATGATAAGAATGCAGCACGCGCTCCTCGGCACGGCCAAGATCGGAACTATGCGTTAACGTCAGAGACAGATACTCACGCGCAGGCATAGGGTCGCTCCCCGGTATGTGTTTGCATGTGTTTCTTGAGATGGTTCGGAACGCGGAAGTTCCGGCCGCACTCGGCGCACAAGTTGGACCATTCCCGCGCTTCCAGCACATGACGGTATCGCCAGTGCGCTTCTATCGCGTACCTGCCCGTCGCGCTCGGCGCGTACCCGCAGCGTCCACAGCGCGGCCGCGGCCGTCCCACCGTGCCGTGCACACGCAAGCGATGTCTCAGGTATATACTGCAACCACACAACCAACCACAGGGTCATTAATACGCTGCGCCCGCCACTCCCGGCAGGCGGCTGCCTCGCGCGACTATTGGAACCTACCTACCTCATTGACCCAAACTTGTGGTTACACTTGTCGCATAAATATCTTCTGTTATCTTTCGTTTCCGATCTTGCATAGTGAGTCGTGCCTGCAAAAAACAGAACTTTAAATAAATGTCCAAGTGTTCTTCTACTACTATGGAGAAATAAGTAGATAGCCGTACCATGGTAGTGGATCTGTTTTAACGTCCGGAAGGAGAGGTCGCAAAGCGAGCACTTGAATTGACGGTGCTTCCGCCAGTGTGCCTCCCACCCCCCCGCGAGCGCGTCCCACCCCCGCGCTCCCCCCGCCGGCGCCCGCCCGCAGCGGGGACACACGGCGGGGGGCGGGAGCGGAGGCGCGAGGGACACCGGTTGGTGCTCATCTCTGTGCACAAGAGGGAAAGTTAACCCATTCATATCGATATCCTAGCATTACCTTACCACAATGCCCCCTGAGGCCATGAGCTTGTATTTTACACCCAGGCAAAATAAATGCATCTTAGCTATAAGAGAAGAAAGAGATCATGGCTATCAGTGCAAACAGAGAGACATCATGCGGCATGATTCATGCCTAACAATGCAAGCAGAGGGACATCATGGCTAATAGTGAAAACAGAGAGACATCAAGGTAAAGCACAAAGAGCTTTAAACATACAGGATGATCTAAATAAGGACTTCCAAATACATATATACTGAGAAAATTTTCTTTAGACGTTCCAGAAGAGATTTGTAAAAACACATTTAAAATAATAACTTCTAAACTACAAAAATCGCTGAACATGCATGGGATATTTTTTTATCAAAAGATCTAAACAAAATTTTTGGATGTCCTTATTTGGACCACCCTGAAGACAATGACTTGTACAAACCTGTAGTGCTTCCAAATAATTTTAGAAGAATATGTATTCAAACAAATGCAGCACTTGTAATTCTTGTATAATGACTTTCTAGGCTTTTTTGGTGGTTTCTTCAAGACTTTTGCAAGGTCTTCCAAACCTTCAGATTCTGAATCTTCTCTGTGCAATTTTGAATTTTCTTTCTTATCATTTATAGTATGGGCAGTATCATTGTTAGATGAGATGACATTGAGATTGTTATTTTTTAGTTCTGAGAGAGGCAAATTGTCATCTGATTCAGATAAAGAGTCTTCTGAATCTGAAGATGAGTCTGCTGCTCTCTGACCATTTATCTTTCGTGTAAGGATAACTGCATTGGAGAGGGGGTCCACAACATCAGCAGTAGCAGTATCCAGGCTTGCCAGATCTTCTTCTATTTTCTTCTTCTTGCTATTTCTCTGTGGTTGTTTCATTGCTGTCTGCAGTCAGATCGACATAATCTGCTATATTGACATGGTCACGCTCTGTATGCACCTTCCCAGTGATCTGACAGTCGGTCTGTGTGGCACAGTCAGCCAGTGTGGAGTGGTCAGTGAGCGTGGCAGCATCGCAGCGCGGCGCAGGCTCGGGCTCGGGCTCGTGCTTGACCGCCTGCTCTCCCTGCAGCTCCGCCAGCATCGCGCGCAGCCTGCAAGCACAAGCACACAGACAGGCCTGTAGCGTGCAGGTAGGTGCAGGCTGGCTGCAGTCAGTCTGTGGTCACACTCACCTGTGCTGCACGCGCTGCGCCTCGCTACAGAAGGGGTGTAGCTCGAGCAGGCGGCGGCGGCACGCGGCGCACACGCGCTGCGGCAGACCGTCGGCGAGGGACACCTGCCGGCACAGGGGACACGTCATGACGTCACTCACCGACACTATACCACGTCCTGTCTCACGCGCCGCACCGGACTCACCTGCACCGGCATGAACTCCATGCTGACGAACAGCTCGTCAGACCCGAATATCTCGTGCTCAACGAAACTCGATGAGCAACACAGTCGACAGATTTCATCCATCGATATACATATAGTAAACTAAAAATCTATTTAGGACGGAGTTAAAAACATAGCGTTGTCTCGCTTTGACTATATTAATTACAGCGAGAGGGCGAGTGTTTTGAAGTACATCCTAAATGTTTTCTTTAATGACACGGGTTATAACTAGTTATAAGTAATTTTCATTTAGTTTTGAACAAATCCAAAGTTTTTTTTTTTTTTTTTTTTAACCCTTGGCAATGCACTGGACTGTGCTTATGCCATTATCAAGTAAAAGGTAGGGAAACGGGAAAATTATCAAAGGATTAGGAACGGAATTTGGAAAAGAGGAGATAAGGTCAGTTTGATTTTAATAAAATAACAACATATACATTACATACATATTTATACCATAAAATAAATATATACATACATACATTAAATTTTAATATCATGTTTATTAAAGAAGCTAAGTACATATTTACAAATATCTACATTAAAATTATATAAAAGACAAGATATAGAAGATGGAAGGGGAACATTGATGGAAATGAGGTCAGATATAAAGGAAGAGGAATCGTGATTTGGACAAGAAAACAGAATATGATTAACATCACAAACTTCAGCGCCGCAGGTACAAGCAGGGCTCTGCACAATGCCAAGTCTGGCGAGATGAGCTGGAGTGCAGGTGTGACCCAAACGCAGACGTATCAAGATAGAAGTGGATCTCTTGCCAAACTTAACACCAGAAAACCAAGGCTTCGCCGGAATGCTAGGCTGAATGCTACGATAAAACTTCCCTTTAGAAGTATCATCCTCCCAGAGCCTTTTCCAGGAATCCTGCAAATAAGTCCTGGGAAGAGTGCCGAGGTCTTGAGAATAATTCATGTAGGGAAACAAATCACCGCATTCAACAGCATCATTAGCAAGTTGGTCCGCTTTCTCATTCCCTGCTATACCAGAATGAGAAGGAATCCAAGCAAAAAGTACAGAAAGGTCTCTTTGTGAGCAATTAATTATCAATCTGCGAATTTCGAAAATAATTGGATGATTTATTGAATAAAACGGAAATTTTAATAAAGCCTGAAGAGAACTCAGCGAATCAGTAAATATTATAGTTTTCTGAAGGCGCATTAAAAGAATATATTCTACTGCTTTGAACAGTCCGAAACATTCCCCAGTGTAAACCGAAGATTCGGGGGGGAGTTTAATTTTTTGAACAATTTTGTATTGCGAATGAAATACACCCACTCCCACACAACTATTACGATGTTTCGATGCATCTGTGAACATGGTATGCCACCCCTGAAATTCAGTATCCAAGAGGTTAGATAACTCATTTTGACAGCTGACACTACGTTTTGAAATACCTGTTTGAAGCGTAATATTTGGTGATAAAATTAAAGAATTATAGGAACAGTGAAATATAGGCATCATTTTACACTGGTTAATCGGAGCCTCAATATTATTATATTTTATGTAACTTTTAACGAGACACGGACTACTTTTTTTAGCCCAAAACTTAGATTTTGATACTAGTTCTGACAGACGACTAAGTTTCTCATGCAAGGGATGGCTTGAAAGTTGTAAACATCGACTATAAAATCTGTCGGACAAATATTGCCGCCGTAAACTGAGAGGAGGCTGACCACACTCCACCTGTAAACAACTTATTGGAGAAGATTTCATGGCACCTGAAATAATTCTCAGAGCCTTAGACTGTATACCTTCCAATTTCTTGAAACCAGCAACACTACCAGGCTCCAATAAGAAGGTACCATAGTCCAGTACACTCCGTATTAATGCATTATAAAGTAACCTAAGAGAAAAAGGGTGGGCTCCCCACCAAACCCCGGCAAGACAACGAATAATATTTAATAAACGTTCACACTTGCCTACTACAAATTCGCAATGAGGATGACCTGTAAGTTTAGAATCTAAAATTACTCCTAAGAATTTAACATGTTTTTTAACAGGAATTGGCACGCTATCATATTCAACAAGAACTTCGGGAGGTTTCCGCATTCTTGAGAACAAGACAACAGCGCTTTTTGAAACTGAAAGATCAAGACCATTTTTAAAAAGCCACTGCTGAAGTAGAGACAAGGAAGAAGTCAAAGTGGTACACATTGTGTTAACAGAATGACCATGGGTGTACAGAAGAAGATCATCTGCATATTGGAGAACCTCTACTGACCCACAAAGTGAAGATTCTAAATCAAAAGAATAAATATTATATAAGATAGGTGAGAGAACTGAACCTTGGGGAAGGCCCTTCCAGACTAGTCTAGATACTTTATGACCGTCAATATCTACATTTATAACCCTCTCTGAAAGAATATTAATGATAAAATTAGTTAAAATATATGGAACTTTTAACAAAATTAGCTTCATTTTCAGAATTGAGACGAGAACATTGTCATAAGCCGAGCGAATATCCAGAAAGGCTGCTAAAACCGAATCATCATTTGTAAAAGCCAAACGGATATCTGTGGTAAATATACTTAGACTATCTAAAGTACTTTTCCCTTTTCTAAAACCATATTGAGAGGGAGATAAAAGGTCATTACTCTCAATAAACCATTCAAGTCTAATTTTGACAAGGTGCTCAGCTAATTTAGCTAAGACAGAGGAAAGAGCTATAGGGCGGTAGGAAGAAGGATCAGTAGGAGCTTTGTTCAATTTTAAAATGGGAATAATTGTTTGTGATCTCCATGATAGAGGAATATCACCTGACACCATAATAGAATTAATTAAGTCAAGGTAAATCAAAAGGGACGAATCACTAAGATTAGAAATAAAAGAGTAAATAATACCATCTTCTCCAGGTGACGAATCTTTAACATGGGAGAGAATACCTTTCAGCTCTAATAAAGAAAATGGGGAATTTAGATCTGAGCTGTCAACACAAACAGAAGGGCAAATAGAAATTTTCTCTGGAACAAACGGGGGAGCTAAATGATCCATATAATCGTCAGCAAGTTCTGAAGACATTTTAGGAGAAGAAGACGAATTAAAAGCTGACCTAAATCTTCTAATATTTCTCCAAACAACAGAAGGTGAAACAGATGGACAGATAGAAGAGCAAAATTTTTGCCAACCCTCATATTTCTTCTTTTTAAGAATCTTTTTGGTTTCCCTGGCTACTTCCAAATACTGGTCAAAATTCTCTGATGTCATGGAATCGCAATAAATTTTCTCAGCCTCTTTTCTTTTTTTGACGGCATCAGAGCATTCAGTGTCCCACCAAGGAGGGGAGGGAATTTTGCCCGAAACACAATTTTTGGTAGGAAAGGTCTCGTCAGCCGCCTCCAGCAGAATTTTAGAGAACCCCTCAGCGTCAGTCACATTTTGAACTTTAATCTTATTATCAACACACTGACTATAAGTATTCCAATCTGCATGACCTAATCTATATTTTATTCGTGGTTTGTTTACAGGAGGAGGATTTTTACAGGGAAAAGAAATAATTAAAGGAAAGTGATCACTGCCATAAGAATAAGGATGTGTAGACCAGGAAAAAGCAAGCGCCAAGTCAGGTGTGCAAATTGACAAATCTGGAACGCTGGTTCCCTCATCAGGCTTTGTACGGCGAGTAGGTATACAAGAATTAAGAATGCACAAATTGTTTTCTTGAATAATTTCCAGTAATTGGTCTCCATAACATGTCGATGTGGAGCTGCCCCACGACTGGTGCTGACAATTAAAGTCGCCCATAACCAGAAATGGTTTGGGCAACACAGAAAAAATGTTTCTAATTTCGGATAAAATATTCACAGATGGCCGCGCAAAATAAATGGAAACTATACAAATGTTATTTACAATGACTGCGATAATGGATATGTCATGAGTATGAGATGGAAGATTTACAGGTGAGAATGAAAATGAATTTTTGATGAGTAAGGCAACACCACCATACCCATCATTTCTGTCGTCTCGGAGACAGGAGTAACCGGGAATATTGAATAAATACCCCGGTTTAAGCCATGTCTCAGAGAGTGCTACAGACATTGGTTGAAATTTATTTATAAGGAAAATTAAATCAGATTTTTTACTAACAATGCTTCGACAGTTCCACTGGACAATCTTGCCCAGATTGGCCATTAGAGAAAATAGATTTTAAAAGGTTAATAATTAAGGCAGCGTTGGACGGTAATTCATTATGGGAAGAGGCTGGTTTTGAAAGAGCTTGAATTAAAGCTGAAATTAAATCTACAACATTCATTTCTTTTTCAGGATTTTTCTCTTGAAGTGCACAGCCATTTTGAGGCGCAGGAGGATCATAATCAGCAATAAGTTGTTGATGAGAAGCCTGATCATATCCCTTCGCTAATTTAGGAGGGGAACGGGGCTTCAGAAATACCGTTTTACGGTGGTGTTTTGGAGATGCCATAGGTGCTAAAGTTTGTGTCTGTGGATGAGAAATGTGAGCACTAGGTGAAGAAGCTGGAAATGACATAACATCCGAAAACGATTTGGTGACTGGAGGGTGAAGTTTAATAGCTTCCGAGTATGACACACAATTCTGCGCCATATATAATTTAACTCTGTTTTGTCTTTCAAACTCAGGGCATGTTTTACTTATGGCAAAGTGATGGCCACCACAAGACAGACATGAAGCAGAATCGGGCTCAATGTCGCAGGAGTCACCAGTGTGACCTTGGCCACACCTGTAACATCGAGGCTTTGAACGACATTGAAGCTTTGTGTGCCCAAAGTGACAGCAATTGAAGCACTGAATGGTTGGGTACTTATAGAGCTCTACCGGAAGAGAATTGTAAAACATGAATACACGCTTTGGGAGCACTTGTCCATCAAAGGTCAAAACAACGGTTTGACTTGGTTTCCACTCAGGAATAGGTCCATGAACTTTATAATTCATTCTCCTTGCTTTAATGACTTTGCCGCAGCCGATGGGAACAGATACATTTTCAATTATTTCCTCTGAGGACCATTCTGCTGGGATACCACGAACAAGACCCATCCGGGTCACATTGAATGACGGCAAAAACGCTTTATAGTTGTGTGCTGGGAGATCTGTATCGTTTATAAACAAATTAGCCTCTTTATAATCAGAAAAAGATACTGATAATTTACTCCGACTCAAACGCTTTACTGATCCGTTGATAACATATTTGATGTCACGTCTCTTCAGGTATTGCCCAAAGGAAACTGGATGAAGTATTGGTGCTGACGAAGAATCGGTGCTCTGCTTCTGGACATGAACAATGTAAGGCGAAACATCGGTTGCTTCGTACAAGACCCTACCGACCTGCGGCTGCTGCTGAGAAGGCTTAGCTGTCTGCTGAGAACTTATTTGAGTCTGACTAGTCTGAGAAGGCGCCGAAAGACCTTGATCAGCTTCTACAAGTTTTTTTTTCTTACCGTCATCACCACTATCAGAATGGCAGGCACAAGCATTTCCATTAGATAAATCATTTTTAGAATGCTTCCTTTTTTTATTACAATGCCTGCAAACTTTAATGGACCTAGACCTTTTCCTTTTCTCCGATCTCATAGAACCGTCCGTATCCATGCTCGAATCAACGAGCCTTGGAACGCCAGGGGATTCAGTGCTAGGAATCGTAACATTATATCCGACCGGGGGAATGGTTCCCCCCGGATCGGGTGGTTCCTCCCCCATCGACCTGACAAAAAGTCTAAGAACTTACCAAATCAGAGTAAATATTATATACACACAATATTAAACACTTAAACTACGATAATTAATAACAAATATGTACAAACTGCTCTTAAAACCAGTACTAAATTAATTTTCAATTTAGCATAAAGAAAAAGACGCCCGCCTCGTTCAAACGTTTCCCGCGCTTTTTAAAAAATCCAAAGTTGTAGACCACCAAAACAAACAAACCACAGATTACAAAAACAAACAAACCAAACAACAATCCAACAACCCCCTTCAAACGTCAACGTTATTTTGACAAATATCACAGATTAGGAGAAACTGTCCCAACCAAGGTCACCCCAGTTGGGAAAACTAACCAAATCGTATCAAGCAAGCAGCAAACGCGATGGCCAATCGGTCGTTTTTTTAGGCTCTGCGACTGCGAGGGAACAGACGAATAAACAAACATACAAACATACGCTGCTGGAATCACAACCCTCCCTTTTAGGGTTCCGTACCACAAAAGGAAAAAACAGAACCAGCATAGGATCACTCGTGTGTTTGTCTGTCTGTCTGTCTGACTGTCTGTCTGTCTGTCGTAGATAGATAGAGGAATTTTAATGAGCCGTTTTCAAATGACAGTTAAAAGCTGATTTTAAAATGCATGATAGGTAGATGGCGCAGAAAATACGGCAGTCAAATAACGCTTTTACCCACAGATTAGAAAGTACTAGTTCTAAAAATAAGCAAAACAACAGATAAGAATCAGGCTTGCCATGTTCAATCGGTAAAATTCCCGTGTCACATATTTGCATTTTTTATTCTTGAAAGCAAAAACAGAAATGGTTTTGGATGAAATATAGAATAGTAGGTAGGATGACGATAACAACTACGTGATGCGATAAAAGGATAGTGGGCCAATGTGGTCCAAGATCCCGTAAGGATGAGGAATATGAATCAGAGCGCCATCAGTGGAGAAAAAAAGAACTACGTTTTTTTTTCTGAAAACGGGCCATTATGGGGGTCACTTTAGAAAAGTTTTGCAAAATATGATGTTAGATACCTTTAAGTTATGTTGAACAGAATTATAGCAACTTTTATAAGTGAAAAAATTACACAAAAGTATGAGTTAGAACTTTGAAATAAATCTGAAATCTGAATGCATTCTTTGTTTCTTGGACAACACATGGAACATTGTTGTTTTTTTACTTTATTTATGTCCTTCCTTTTTTTGTCGTTTTTCGTAACTTCTATATTTGGCTTCGTATGCGTTCTTGTCAAAATAATAGAAGTATTTTTCCTAGAATAAAAATAACATATTATGTATCTAGCCTGTCTGAAACCTAGTAAACATGTGAGATAGGCATTTCGACTTTCTCTGTATTTTCGGCATTATGTGGGTCGCAGTTGATAATAATTTGTTTTAAAATTTTCTCTCCACTACCGCCCTGAGGCGGGCAGGCACGCGCGCGCTATATAAAAGACTGCGCTGGCGTGCGGAGCTCAGTTGTTGTCACCATGCAGAAATGAATATCTAGGTTTCAGACAGGCTAGATACATAATATGTTATTTTTATTCTAGGAAAAATACTTCTATTATGTAGTCTGAGCCTGTCTGAAACCTAGTAAACATGTGAGATGTGTTTATTATCGCATGGTGGAGAGAATACCAACTGTGACCCTATTACTGATAATAAAGTAATTAGTATGAATCAGTGTAGGTAGGTACCTGTCTAATAAGAACTGATCCGATGTTAGGTAGGTAGATAGGTACCTATGTGTGAAATTTGAAATGTTTTCTGGTTTGAAAATATGGAAAAATAAGGTAAGCAAGTATTGTAACTTGACAAAGTGTGCCTACGGATGTAAAACCTTGTAGCTACAGGTATCTAAAGAGAGATAAAGTAAAAACAGTATCCACATGCACGAGATTGTTTTAATTATGTATAAACAGAAAAAATACATGTTTAATTATTGATGAGTAATTTATTGATGAGTAATAGAATCAATTATAATCAGCATGAACAAGAATGATTCAATTTAATCAAAAAATCACACAGGCTTGAAAGAAGAAGCCGTTGAGCAGGTAGGTATCTCTAAGAGGTTGGGCGACCTCGCGCTTGTACAATCGGATCAATGTATTATGTTCCTATTGCAAGGATTTCTTCGATGGGACAATCTTGTATCCAGCTCAAAGAGCCAACGGCTGATCGTGTTGAGCCTGTCTCTTCGTGAACTCCAGCTCCTTAAAGTAGACGGTCTCCAACTAGAATAGCTTCTATTAACGGTCTCTGCGACGGTGACCAGTCGCGTAGCAAGTCTTCCCACCCCGAATCAGCCATACTTCTAATACTAGGCGGTCCACTTGTGGAGGTGGTCGGCCTGTTGTCGTGTCTATCAACACTTTGTGCAGATTGCGGATACTGAAGGGCGGACACAGGGCCCTTGCCTTGAGATCTGCTCTCCAAAACACGTTCAACCAGCGCGGACAGACTACCATGTACTTCCCTTTCGCCTGATTGAGTGCAAATAGTACTTGATGCATGAGACAAGGCGGAGGGAATATCCACGCAAGCGTGTAGGTCCACGTCCTGCTGAACGCATCGTGGAAGGCTGCAGCTGGATCCCTCAGGTCTCTGGTCACGTAGTGGTGAACCACGTGTGCAGTCTGTGAAGCAAACAGATCTATTATTGGAGTCCCCCATTTGCGAAATATGATTTCGCAGGCCTGGGGTAGTAGGTGCCACTCGGGGAGTGTTTTGAACCTCGACAGACTGTCGGCTACAGAGTTGAGCGGCCCTGGTATATAGCTTGTGATCAGATGGATTTGATGAGTCATCAGATAACTGTAAATCGTTCTGGCGATGTTTAGCAGGGGTTCGGATCGCGTCCCGCCTTGATTTCGGAGATATGCCAGTGCCGTTCGATTGTCGCTTTGCACCATGACAGTCTTGCCTGTGAATAGATGGGCGAAGTCTTCAAGGACAAACGAAATTGCCAGAAGCTCTTTCCTGTTGGCTCTGAATAAAGTCTCTTGAGCTAGCCATGGGCCCTGAAAGTGAGCTCCGTCCACGTACGCTCCCCAACCGACGTCTGAGGCGTCCGTTACTATAAAATGAGACGGCGGCTGTGGCCATATTACGCTCACCTCTCGAAAATGGTTCTTCCACCAAAGAAGGTCGGCTAGAGCTTGAGCCGTGGGTGCCACTGAGGTTTCCTCGCGGACTGCCTTCTGCATGAGTGCCAGAATACTGCGAAAGTTTATTCTGCCATACCGTACTATGAAGCTGGCGAAGTTCAACCAGCCCACAACCTTTTGCAGCTCCAACGGTGTCCAGGTCGACACTGCGAGTAATTTGTCCAGACATTTTTCTGTGGTAACGCCTTGAGGTTCATCTCTGTGTTCCACTCTATACCTAAAAATTCGAGATTCTGAGCTGGCATCGATGACGATTTCTCGTTGTTTATTTCCCAGCCCAGTTCGTGGAGCAGGGCCTTGGTAAGGCGTGAATGTGCCTTGAGCTTGCGAGGGGACTGACTCACCAACAAGAAATCGTCGAGATATACAAGGACCCTCACGCCCTTGAGCCGCAATTGCTGCGCCACCCAGTTTGAGAGTGTAGCGAAGGTTCTCGGGGCGCTTGCTAGTCCGAAAGGCAGGCTGGTCATCTGCCACACAGTCTGCCCCTGTCCGTTTGGTGTTACAAAACGCAGAAAGCGGCGATGGCCCTCGGCGATCGGAACGTGAAAATACGCCTGGCTCAGGTCTATTTTCATCATCCAGTCGTTGGGCTGCAGAAAACTCGGTACCTTGAACATGTTGACCAGGCGGAACTTTGCGGAGGCCAGAAACTTGTTGAGCGCCTTCAAGTTGAGCACTGGGCGGTGAGAGCCGTCCTGCTTCGAGACAAGAAACAGATGAGATTCGAAGCCAGCATCGTCTGGGGCACGCTCGATCACTCCCTGTGTTGCCATCCTCTGTACCTCGTGCCGCATCGCTCGGGAGTGATCGAGTGGAAACTGGCTTTGATTGGATAGTCTCCTCAGCGGAGGCCTTGAAATAAAAGGAATTCGATATCCCTTTATTACCTTTACAATATGAGGGGGAGCGCGTCTCGCCTCCCACGCAGGTACGTAGTGGCGAAGTTGACCCCCCCTGAAGGAGTTATTGCCACCGGCGGGGGCGGCCGTCGTCATAACGGCGCTGCTGCTGGCGGTAACGCTGTTCGTCCGATCGCTTGCCAGCTGGGGGCGGCTTGGATCTTGTAGCCGGCGGCGCGGGGGCGCGCGGGCGGGTGAACACAGTGGAGCTTGAGGCACGAAAATTCGGCGCCATTGGGAGCTGGGCCCGATTTGGCGAGGCCTGCCTACCCTCAGCGGGTAGGTTTGGCTGACGGAACACTTTAGAGCCTCCGCCCATCTTTGAGAGTGCCTCGGAAAAAGCTGCCTTGTCAAACAAGCAGTCTCGGCTCGGCGGGACACGCTTTAGGGCGGCCTTGTTATATTTATCTCGAACGCCACTGAGCACTGCGTCACGTCGCTGTTCGAGAATGCTCGCCCTTCTCCCGCACACCACCTGCAACAAATCTTTCGAGACTTCTGAGAAAACACTGCCGCTTGCAAACGCTTCCGAAAGCGCTGCGTGCAGTGAAGCGGGGGCGTCTTTTACAGCCAGAATATTCTTTATTGCAGTCTGCACAGCCTCACGTTGAGCTAGAAGCATGTTAGCTAGAGCGGCAAAAGATTGGTCAAGGGATCTCAAAAAATAGGGCTTGTACTCAAACGGCGCCAGCTCTTCATTTAAGTCCAAGCTTGTAAAAGCGGGGGTAGCCAAATATTTTTTCTGTGTTTCCACATATCGAATATTTGCCCACTCCGGGTCACTAAAATGTTGCAATTTCATGATAGCTTCTAGACGAACATTATCAGCCTTTTTTATAGATTCTGCTAAAGTGGTCTCTAACAATTCAAGCTCAGGCGCCACTGGCGGGGCCGGGGGCATGAGGTCGGATAGAACGTCATTTTCTTCCGGAGCCCGTTGCGTGGGTTTAATCCCAAGCGCCGGAGCAGATAGACCAGACAGAAAAGATTTAATTGTAGTTAACTCACGGTTAAGCAGTTCAAACCTCCTGTCAACCTCCAAGGATTCTTCGTTGATGCCGCCGCCACGTGGTCCAGATTGCACCGTTACCGACATGACAGACGGAGGGCGCGGCGGTGTCGGCACAGGCAAGGGCATGTCCATGGCCTGCGTGGAGGTGCTCGGAGCTCCTACATCTATGCCCGTAAGTTCTGCGTCACACCGCGGCGCCTTGAGCGGCGACATAGTATCGTCGGAATCGGAAATTTCCTCGTCAGGAAAGCAGAGTCTTCGTGAACCGTGGCTACGTTTAGCCATTTTTGCCGAAACTTGGTTGAAGTCGAAAAACCAACTGAGCTCCGCACGCCAGCGCAGTCTTTTATATAGCGCGCGCGTGCCTGCCCGCCTCAGGGCGGTAGTGGAGAGAAAATTTTAAAACAAATTATTATCAACTGCGACCCACATAATGCCGAAAATACAGAGAAAGTCGAAATGCCTATCTCACATGTTTACTAGGTTTCAGACAGGCTCAGACTACATAATAAACAAATCTCACATGTTTACTAGGTTTCAGACAGGCTCAGACTACATAATAGAAGTATTTTTCCTAGAATAAAAATAACATATTATGTATCTAGCCTGTCTGAAACCTAGATATTCATTTCTGCATGGTGAGAACAACTGAGCTCCGCACGCCAGCGCAGTCTTTTATATAGCGCGCGCATGCCTGCCCGCCTCAGGGCGGTAGTGGAGAGAAAATTTTAAAACAAATTATTATCAACTGAGACCCACATAATGCCGAAAATACAGAGAAAGTCGAAATGCCTATCTCGCATGTTTACTAGGTTTCAGACAGGCTAGATACATAATATGTTATTTTTATTCTAGGAAAAATACTTCTATTAAATCATGACTACAGTTTAAACAATTAAATAAAACACAACAAGTACATTCATAATATTATGCGAATTGCGTCAATCAAATAATTATAAAAAATATTAAAAAGTACACAATAGATAGGTACAATCAGCAAAAACAAACTCCTAATATTAACATTTGTCCTTATTTTTTTAGTAATAAAAAAAAGTGTTATTTTATAGAATAGGCAATAAAAAAATAAAACTTTTTTTTATTGCCTATTCTATAAAATTAAACGAAATAAAATATAGAATAAATCAAAACACGCCAATTTGGTTTACGATTGCCGATTCGGGGTTGCCGTCGCAAATAAAATGTTGCTACGTATGATATTGTAGCCTCTGATAATGACACTATCGTAGCCTCGTAAAGTCAAATTGACGGGAATTAGTTTTTTTTTTTTTCTATATTATATTTTATTGAATTTACAAACCTCTAAAAAAAAATATAAAAAAAAAACGTTTTATTTTTACCTATTGTACTTTTTTTTACTTTTTTTTTATCATATATTTTGTTTTATTTATTTTTTTAAGCTGTATACATAATTTAATATGATGATTTATTTTCAGGTGAATAAAGTATACCAAAAATTTTAATAAAAATTGAGTCGACTTTATTCACCCAGGTTCTTTAGCCCGAGGTGAATTAAGTCTACTTTTCAGTCGACTTAATGTACCCAGGTGAATTACCCCAGGTGCATTAAGTGGAACAATCCGTAGTTCCAGTAACTAGATGTCGCTGACGAGACAAGGGTTTTTTTATGTCAGTTCGCGCTCGTTGTCTTTCGCAGATAAGTCCAATCCAAACACATCTAAGTATTGGTGGTGGGTAAAATGTAGTGTGTCTAACTCGCACTTGTCCAGTTTTTTTGGTTCGTGTAGTCGGGTAAAAATAAGCCGACCAACCGACCGTTTGGCTCGGTTTGGTTGGTTGGTTGGACGGCCAAGTCACGCTCACTGACCACTCCACACTGGCTGACTGTGCCACACAGACGGACCATGCCACGCAGACTGAATGTGAGGTCATTGTGAAGGTGGAGCCCCTGCCCGGGCCACCCTGTTGGTTGACCGACCAGCTAGGCACACTAGATCACGCTGCTGCTGAAACGGACTCACCACAACATGGTTATGAAACCACAACATTAATTGAGATAATTAAAAAGGATAATGCTAGAAAAAATCAAGCCAAAACTCAAATTAGTAAAATAAAAGTCAAAAGAGAGCCTTTGCAGATGTTACAAACTGATTTAAATGAACAGTCCTACCAGGCAAGTGGGGACTCTAATGACTTTGATGAGCCGAAACAATTCCTACAAATTCACATATCAGGGTCCGATACAGAAGATGATGCACCCCTCATAGATCTCAAGAAAAAAAAGAAAAATGTCAAAAAAATACCAAAGAAAAAAGAATCTGCAAAGAGCAAGGCCAAACCTAAGAAGCAAAAGCCAAAACAAGTAGTCAAAGAAGAGGATAAAGAAAAGAAAGATTCAGACTCGGACGGGCTGGAGGAGTTGGAGGTGTACTGCAAGAAGCGCAGGAACCGTGCGCCCAAGACCAGCAAGGTCACCACCGACGACCCCTACGCCTGCTGGTGCTGCATCTGCTCCGTCAGCCTGCCGTCACAGTAGTACTCAAGAACGATCAGAGCTAGTGAAGCTGGAGAAAAAAAAGTAGCTAGATACTTAGTATTAGACAGTAATAAGTATCTGATTTATATCTGGGGGCACGGCAGTGCCCCCGCCAGGTCGAGCGCGAAGCAAACACTGCCGTACCATCCTTTACTGGAACCATTTCGCCGCATTTTGAGGCCCCTATTTGAGAACCTCTGGATAAGACCAGAACGCAGAAATTTTCGTCATCTAGTAAGCTATAATCACATACTTAAAATCCAAAATTTCAAGTCTGTAGGTCATTTAGTTCCGAAGTTAAGCGAAAGCAAAGTTTCGCATTTATGACACACACTCACTCACTCACTCACTCATGATCATCATAATAGAACTAGTACTTCCCATAAACTCAGAAAGCTGAAATTTGGTACAGAGTTAGGGTTGAATGGCCACATAAAGGGAAAACTATAAAAACTAGGATAATCGAAGATCTGGAGTACCTGGTGACCGTGATTAGAAAACACAAGAGCCCTAATAGAACTAGTGCTTCCCATAAACTCAGAGAGCTGAAATTTAATACAGAGTTAGGGTTTAATAGGCACATAAAGGGACAACTATAAAAACTAGGATAATCGAAGATCTGGAGTACCTGGTGACCCTGATTAGAAAACACAAGAGCCCTAATAGAACTAGTACTTCCCATAAACTCAGAGAGCTGAAATTTGGTACAGAGTTAGGGTTGAATGGCCACATAAAGGGAAAACTATAAAAACTAGGATAATCGAAGATCTGGAGAACCTGGTGACCCTGATTAGAAAACACAAGAGCCCTAATAGAACTAGTACTTCCCATAAACTCAGAGAGCTGAAATTTGGTACAGAGTTAGGGTTGAATGGGCAAATAAAAGGAAAACTATAAAAACTAGGATAATCGAAGATCTGGAGTACCTGGTGACCCTGATTAGAAAACACAAGAGCCCTAATAGAACTAGTACTTCCCATAAACTCAGAGAGCTGAAATTTGGTACAGAGTTAGGGTTTAATGGGCACATAAAGGGACTGCTATAAAAACTAGGATAATCGAAGATCTGGAGTACCTGGTGACCCTGATTAGAAAACACAAGAGCCCTAATAGAACTAGTACTTCCCATAAACTCAGAGAGCTGAAATTTGGTACAGAGTTAGGGTTTAATGGGCACATAAAGGGACAACTATAAAAACTAGGATAATCGAAGATCTGGAGTACCTGGTGACCCTGATTAGAAAACACAAGAGCCCAACCAAACTATTATAGATCGACATATACCGCCCTTACAAAAAATATTCAACTTGGTGGGCCGCTTTATTTGATGTCAAAAATCTAAGGTCTGAAGTATCTGATGAAGAACCCTCAGCTGGTATCAGCTTTATTAGAGATATTATGGTAACATTCATACATACAAACATACATACATACAAACGCCGGATTGTTCCAGCAGACTCTGAGGACTTCGCTCGCTCGTTCAACAAGAAATAGTCGGACGATTAACTTTATTCTACTCGAACATTACACAAATTAAAAAACTGTGTCAAATAAGAAAATCTAATAAAATTAATCAATATGCCCTCGTTTCTACAAAAAGAAGTGAAATCCCACCAAAAACATTCTGTAAAAACTAGCCAGGTCTCGATGGATCTGCTTGTTTATCTCTAAAAAAGTAATGAAATCGAGACAAAGTCGTGCCAAGTCTAAGGTTCCTTACTGCGATTTCTTTATTATTATAGTTAATGTTGTGAGACTTGGCTGTTGAAGGGTACACAAGGGTACAAAACCAGGTGCTCCATGACACCATTGCACCAATCTGTCGCCAGAACCGCTTGTGTACCCTTCAACGGCAAAGTCTCACAACATTAACTATAATAATAAAGAAATCGCAGTAAGGAACCTTAGACTTGGCACGACTTTGTCTCGATTTCATTACTTTTTTAGAGATAAACAAGCAGATCCATCGAGACCTGGCTAGTTTTTACAGAATGTTTTTGGTGGGATACTTTTTTTACTTTAGATAATACTTTGACGTTCAATGTAAATAATTTATTTATGGCATATTTAATTAAAAAAAATGGATTCTGATTCTTTAAAATAAATATGTAAATTAATGTAAATTTAAGGGGGGCGTAATGGTATGGAACCCTTCGTGCGCGGGTCCGACTTGCACTTGGCCGGTTTATTTATTTTCAATTCTTCGCACTTATCTAGGCTGGTATTAATAGTCCTCTGAGATCACCTACTTGAGATCGGTCTCAAGTAGGTGAACTCAGAAAACAAAAATCACCTACTTGAGACATTGGCTTATTAATAAACCTATCTTAGGCGCGAACTTGAGTCCTCGATTTGAGTAAAGAATGAACTATTTGAACGAATGATACCATTTAAAGTTCAAAATGTGGTCAAAAAGCTTAAACCCAACTCAAAAGTACTAGGCGCCCATACATTATAAAGAGACTATTCGAAAAGGCACAACCTGAGTTTGGCCTCCTTTTGGTCCATAAAATTGTCCATGGTCCGGTGTTATTCAGTTTTCAACTTGTCATTTCTATAATAGTCCAGGATTCCACAAACATAAAAGTGATGTTACAAGATATAACACGAACTCTACTCCAAATAGGTACTCGATTATAATAACTAGTGGTTCACCCCGAACTGTGAACTCAGGATAACTAACTTTTTGCCAACCCCATATCCACTCTTCTTCCGATTTGGATTTGGATGTTAGAATTTTAAAAATCTTTTAATTCCATTAAGCCGCCTTTATATTTTTATGACGACACAATCATTCTTACATACAAACATACAAACATACTTCGATCGCTCGTTCAATATGAAAACACAATTTTGTAGCGGCACCCTGGTCTAGACAAAAAGGAACAGATCTGACTCGCTTCAGCCATTTTTATTCAGCAGTGTTATTCGTTACTTTGGCAACAGATAGCTTGATCTTGAGTGAGTAACTCAGCATATTAATAAAGCAGCGCTTACTTGAGACCGATCTCAAGTCCTCGACTTGAGTCAAGAATGAACTATTTCAACGCTTGAGTAAAGAATGTACTAGGCTACCATACAGTAGAAAGAGGCTAGCCACAACCTCAGTTTGACGTTCAAAGAGGTTCGTAAGGTGAACTACTTATTTCACGGTTTTCAGAACTGTCGAATAAAAGAAAAAACTTTTTCTACTGTCAAACATCAGTCAAACTACGAAAATAATTATTATAAAAATGTCTCGTAAATTCTTGTGATTTTCAGTATATTGAACGTTTTATTCGGTTATGGATAATAAGTGGCGCCAGAGAGGTTATTTTCAATATTTTGGCCGAAAACTATCATGCCGGAAACTTCCAACAGAGAGCTTCAGTTCATTCGAGCTTCCGTTATTCGAGCTTCCGTTTTTCGAGCTTCAGTACCTAGCGGACCCAGTTGGATGACCTCTACAAACGAGTTGCTGACAAGACAGGTATTTATTCACTATAATTGTATAAAATATACATAGTTCACGATACAAGTTACAGATATCGTCAGTTAGGTCTTTAAAATACCCCATCATCAACGTTTTTTGCGCATTTAATATAACTTTAGAGGTTATGTTTACGTAGAGAAAGTAGTAATTTGCCAAGCGAATTTACAATAAATTAAAGAGCGACTGCAAACCTAACGTTTGATCGTTGCGCACATCATTCTACTACATTAATATTTTATTTTGATTCCAGGAAAATCAGAAAGTACCTACTGTCCGACGCATAATCGACGAAGTTAGGGCGTTATGATAGGAGGGATAAAAACCAAGGCAATTTTAAAACACCAGCATTGGTCCCGAAACCTGGAATAATGTGTGGAGAATGAACACATAAAATGAGGGGAAGAATACTCGACTCAGCGCAAATTCATGTCAGGTGTAGAAATTTTAGATGATGATTAGGAAACAATATTGTATTAATAAATATGTTACAACTCTCCCAGGCTTGTTTATTTTCCAATTAGAAAAAAAATTAGATAATTATGTAACATTAAATTTAATGAAGGTCTTCCCTATTCAGATTTATCTTCAAGTATCAATTTACTGAATACCTACTACTCGTATGAATGATACCACACCCTCAAGTTTTCCCTACTATATCCGCTTTATATTTTATGCATGCCTAGTAACCTCTATGGTCCAACTGGGCTTTGAAGGCCGGCAAATTGTCTTAAAAAAACTAGGTACGAGTAAAGAAGTTTGAATTGTATGTTGTGCTGCCATCTACATGATATGTATCATACTACATGAAACTTTCTGTCACCAATCGCCTTAGAAGAGATTCCGGATGTTTATGCACGCCTAATACCTTCAGACCATTGACATGACGTCATTCACGTTACAGCACTCAAATTCTATCGTACACACGACAGCACGTCAAAGTGTACACTTTTGTTGTAAAGTCGCCCGTAACGGAACCGAGTAGAGTACTAGCGTGTAAAGGTCGACGAATTGTCGTGTGTACGTGCGTTTCACGAAATAATTCCCTTGGATTGTACAAAAATAGTCCCTATTACATCGTAAGTAAGGAAAGAGTTGAAACATACTTTCTGCCTTTTTATTAGTGTGTGGTGTAGTTTCTTACAAGATTATGGGAGCCTGCAAATAGTAGTTTTTCTTTGAAATTAAAACTTAATTTTGTATTTGACCAAGTACAAGCTCGTAGCTTCTGATTCTACCATGCCTTTATAGGTAGTATTTGAGTTTTAGATGGTGACGCGGTGGTGGCATAATGGGTAGAACAATGGACTCGGAATCGAGGGATCCTGGTTCGAGTCCCGATGAGGGCATGTACCCTACCCATGACATTGATTTATTTCAAAGTCGCATACATAACACTCCCTGACTGTGAAGGAAAACATCGTGAGGAAACCGGAGCGTCTGAGGCTATATACCAAACTAAACTCAAACTTAGTACCAGCTTATTTTTTTAAACCTCAGCTCTTCGGAGTTCTTTCTTGGTAATATGACTGTGGGGCTCTGAACTGCTGGAGTTTTGCAGCTCGAAGAACTCGGGCTGGTAGAAACACTTTTCTGGCTAGTCATAGCGATGTGGTAGAGGTGCCGGTCGAATGACGACGACAAATTATTTCACACCACAAGGTCCCTTTCCACGTAACTTCCGATGTCGACGATGGTCCTAAGTATATTGTTAAGCTGCAACTTCTTGCGGTAGGTTCGCTTTGGATGCGCGCTGACTAAACATCATTTTTGTATATTAATTATCAAAGAATATAACTCCCCTTCTTGCTTTGCGTAGTCGGGTGATGAAAAACATGAACTTGAGTCGGCTATCGCCTGCACTTGGAAATGACAGTCGCAAGTCTGGTCTCAAGTAGGTGAACTCACGTAAGATTGTGTCTATTAATATGCCAGCGACTCCGGTCTCAAGTAAGTGATCTTACAGCTTCTTAACATTTTATGCATGCCTAGTACTCTAAACCACGTTGTATTGAAATTGAGACGTCACGGACTGTCAAAAGATGAATGACTCACTCAATTCCGAGCTCAAGTCGGCTCTATTAATATGGCGTCGACTCAAGTAAGTCGACTCACTCAAGTAAGTCGGCTAATGTCAATGTCAATCTCAAGATCGTGACTATTAATAAGCAGACAGCTACTCAAGTTTGACATTACCCAAGGCTTGACATTTACCTCCTTGAGATCGATCTCAAGTAGGTGAACTCAGACGACTATTAATACCACCCTAGGTGTATTCAAAAATACCCGATGTATTATAGTTCCGAGATTTTTCTTAGTTTATAAGTTAGGTGTAATTACGAATTTTCTTTCGAAACGTATAAAAAAAAGTCACAGCTTTTTCATAGCCTTTTTTTTCCTTTTTTTCTCATCAACTCTTTTGAGGGTTCCGTACCTCAAAAAGAAAAAACGTGACAGCGTTAAAGACGCCCCTGTACGAAAAGGCGGACGTCTGGCTAGATGTAAAAGGCGGACGCCTGGCTAGATGTAAAAGGCGGACGCCTGGCTAGATGTAAAAGCAAAAGCTAAATGTGGCCGCCTTGCTAAGCGCAGGTTTTCAATTTTTGACCACAATATTCATTGAGTGAGGACGAAACTATTACTTCATATAAATTGTCCTAGTTTGGCAACTATATGTGATGATTAAATCCGTATTAGCAACGTTGCTTGATTTCAACAATAATTCACGAAATGTTTGTGCGACTTAACTGGGAATATTAATTTTATGTTATTTGGCTTATTGAATAGCCCCTCGGTTTTAACACTCTTCATACTGTGTGTAAAGTTTACAGGGCGTCCCACGGCTATGCCACAAGGAGGGAAAGTACCTTAAATATTGTAGATAGAACATTTTACTGAAAGAAGACATTATTTTAATTTAAAAAAAAAACAATTTAAACTGCATTCATAGATATTAAAATAATTACATGGTTGAACCGGGAATCGAACCCGTTACATGAGAAAAATCATTACCAACAAATATAAAATTTAACGCGTCTTTCGGCTGAGAATACGGCTCGATTTGTTGCATACTACCAGGTAAATGTTAAAATTCATGGTCTTCCTTTTATTTCTGACACTTTGTTATTTAGCAAAAAATAATCCTTATGATGAAGCCTTTCGATGGGTATGATAAAACTACAGGGTAATTATTTTTCTCATGTAACGGGTTCGATTTCCGGTTCAACCATGTAATTATTTAGATATCTATGAATACAGTTTAAATTGTTTTTTAAATTCAAATAATGTCTTCTTTCAGTAAAATGTTCCATCTACAATATTCAAGGTACTTTCCCTCCATGTGGCATAGCCGTGGGACGCCCTGTATATCAACCGGTCACCTTCCGGTAACTAGCTACAGCCGGAAAACTGGCCGTGCGAAAAGTAGAGCGACACCAAGCTTAACATAAGAATGAGATATGTTGTTTATAATAATTATATCTATCTTTTTTTTTTCATCTGCGCTCTATCTATTCTATCTAACCCAAGGTGGCAATCCGCAATGCATCTTATCTGCCCAGCCAGACTGAACTTGGTCATGTTTGTTCATCTTTCGTCTCATCTTTTCATTGATCTCGTAAGTATATTAATTTTATTTAAGTAGTTTGGGACCACCTTCGACCGCATGTGCTAAAAGCAACCTGTGAAATAGCATACCACAGCCCCTCTGTGAGAAGCTTTTCTTTTGACGTAAATGTGCAATGAATTTATTTGTATTCTCTCACTATCCGCAAGGCGCGAAGTCCTCTCCGCGTGAGCTCTTGTCCTTGCCGTGTAGTGTATGGTCGGACAGGTCGGTCAGAGGGGGTCTGGGGCTACAGGCTGGGGCTCCCCGAGTCCCCGTGCGGCTGTAGCCTGAAGGTAGAGTCGCCAGCAAGCTACGGGGAAACGAGCGTGTACTTAACATAAGATATAAGTGGTTCATGCGTGTCTGCGGCAGTCGCGCGATGGTACAAGCACTGTGTGATGTGATGTGTCACATGGCTCCGTCAGGGCGGGTTTATAGATAGATAGAAAACTCTTTATTGTACACGAAAATAATTTCAAAGGAATTCTTAAACTAATCATTAAGCATACAATTGGCGGCCTTATCGCTAAAAGCGATCTCTGCCAGACAACCATTGGATGGACAGGACAGGACAGAGATAGTATAATATTCGGTAGATTAGTGTACATAAATATAACATAGGAAAATAATTAAATATAGGTACTTACCTAAGAAAGTTACAAATGTGGGATGTAAATATATTTACCAGTTACAAATACATAATAATACCCATTAAATAGATACAATATTATATACGTACATATTATATCAATACACAAACTAATATATATTATTATAGCCATACGTTTATGTAGTGGTTAGTTCGGTAGAGTAGAGCGGTCGTGCCGATGTCTGTTTGTTTGTGGAGGTCGGCTCGCGCTCGCCAAGGTCACGTGTTCGATGCCAGCTGTTGTTTGACAAATAACTGTATGAACGTCGCTTGGTCCGCTTTGTAACCCGAAATAATTGTACGTTCATCGTCTATTCTGTCCAAGTAGGTGAGTGAGGTGGAGTTATTACTTATGTTATGTATGATAGAATACAATATGCAATAACCAGAAACACGACTCAACCTCTACCTAACTACTTTTGGTATCTAAGTTCACAAGACTCGCGCAAAGGTAGGTAAGGTACATAAAACCCCTGCAAATTCGGGAACGTCAACGCATTAGACCCACCTATCAAAATCCTGAAAACTTTCTTATAAGGATAAGGCTAACTAGCGCCACCAATGTTAAAAAAATCATATCTTCCTTTAGAAGAAGTTTCTGAAAAAACCCTAAGATGAGCCTATGCGCCATGCTTTTCTATATTTTTAAGTGTAGATACCCTCTTTGAAATTTACTTTTAAGCTAAAAAATTTTCGATAACCGCCAAAAGCGGCCGTTTTTGGCGGTTATCGAAATTTTTTTAGCTTAAGACTAGAAATTGAGTTGGGTACCTACACTTAAAAATCTAGAAAAGCATGGCGCATAGGCTCATCTTAGGATTTTTTCAGAAACTTCTTCTAAAGGAAGATATGATTTTTTTAATATTGGTGGCGCTATACCGAGCCTTAAAAATGTAAGTCTAATTGTATAATGTGCTTCAAGGTAAACCTTATATAAATAAAAGTGCCATCAAAAGTATGTTTATGTGCATAGATATCAAAAGAGCTCTCCTTCTGTCAGTGTTTGTTAGATTGTCTGCTAGTTAGTTTGTTGTGTAGAGATGTGCCGCTCGCTGCAACACAGAGCACGGGCTGCGTGCCGCCACCGTGCCGCGGTGCAGCGCGGGCGGGGGTGGTCAAGGGCGCGTGACGTCACGTGGGAGCCGCGCACAATGCGCGCGCGCCGCCGCCTCCCCGCCCCGCGCCCCGCGCCCCGCGCCCCGCGCCCCCATGAACCAAACAACCAGCCAGCAGGATGTGGCAGCCTGCGGCGTCCCAGCGCGGATTGTATTACTATGAACCGGCCAAGTTAGAGTAGGACTCGCGCACTGTGGATTCCATACCACCACACAAAATTTATCTGGAACTCATTATTTTTAAATTGTAGTACAGACGGACCGACGGACACACAGACACGCAGGCTTAGGGCCCCGCTGGGCACCTTTAATGTAGCAACCAGTAATGCTGCAGCCACAGACTTTAAAGTCTTTGGCTGCAGCCCTGGTGTGCCGTAAATTAATTGATCCTTTTCGTACTTACTACAGGGTGCACTCTAAGTCGATAGCGGAACTTTAAGTAGGCTGTCTACTGATGACTACAAACAACTTGTAGTAGGCGGCGAAAAAAATGGAGCGAAAAAATTATCAGCTCTTTCATACATTTGGCGCAGTACTGAGTCGACCTTTTGTATGGAACAGCTGATATTTTTTAGCTCAATTTTTGTCGCCACCTAGTACAAGCCGTTTGTATTGATCAGTAGACAGCCTACTTAAAGTTCCGCTATCGACTTAGAGTGCACCCTGTAGTTTAGAACACTCACGAGCCAGTTAAACAATGCGAAGTGGACTACCGATGAGCAAACCCGTGACACTTGGGAGAGCCACAGCACACAGCACACAGCACACAGCACACAGCACACAGCACACAGCACACAGCACACAGCACACAGCACACAGCACACAGCACACAGCACACAGCACACAGCACACAGCACACAGCACACAGCACTACAAGTCTTGAACGATGGATCCTCTGCAACCAAGAGTGGCATATGTCCTGCTGGCTAAGGGTTGGGTTAGACCCTATCTAGGGTTTACAACTCTATCTATCCCACTCTACGTAGATATAAGTTATAAACCCCTTATCTACAGCCTAACCCATTCTTGTGCTAAGCCAGCTGCACCACACCGACCATAATTATCCTAGCCTAGCCCATAGTGTGAGAGAGCACTGTATAGAAAACTCAGCTCTAGAAAAAGCGTTACGCCGCAAATAATCCGCGTGGGTCGAGGTTTATTAGTTCCTTCAGGCTTTTAAGTACTTTTATGTAGTTACTAGCTTTGCACGTGGCTTCACTCGTGCGTGTGTCAGTTAAGAATGAGAACCTATGGAGCAAAAATAAACAACATACGTGTGAAATAAATAAGCAGCAAGATCGACAAAAAAACATACTTATGTCGATTTCACAAAATTAAATTCAAATAACAAAAAAATATTTATTTAGAATAGGTAGAATGTTTTTTTTTACTTAGTCTCGGTATTAGTGTCCCACTGCTGGGCAAAGATCTCCCCGCTTCAGTCCCAATGAAACTAAATTCCTAAAATAAAGACATTGTAAAGTGATGCAATATTGAAAAAAAAAGCTTCGAGAGATTAGAGGACTAAACAAGGTAGCAAGGTATGAAGGGCTGTTATCGATGCAAAAATATACTGCATCAGAGCAATGGATCGTGAGTTGAATCTAAATAAGTATAAACTGACAATCATACTTTCGGACACATTAGTTAGTATTGTGTTGTGTCCGACTTCACTTGTATGTGCCATATCGCGCGATTAGATAGCACCTCGGAGCTACGTGCCTGCCGCCTGCTGCCTGCCTGCTGCCTGCCTGCTGCCTGCCTGGCGACCGCCTCGCGCCTGCACTGAGAGTACTGAGACAACACGTTATAATTTACGATTACAACTTACAAGTTTAGTACATTACTGCCGCGATCTGTAATGAGTGCGTTTCTGGCGCGCTTTTGATGGCCGACAGAGCGCAGCGTAGCGCAGCTCAAGGCCCTCACAATGCGGTCAGCATTGCAGCCCTTGATGGACAAGCTGAAATGAAGGCCGAGACCGAAGGTCGAGGCCTTTATAGCGCGGCCAGCAAGGGCTGCAATGATGACCAAACTTGAGGGCCGAGAGCGTAGCTAAGCTAAGCTCGAGGCAATCATAGCGTGGCCAGAAGCGGACTCATTGCAGACCAAGGCTTGTATAGTGCTTTACTCAAACAATGCGAGTAATTAAAATATTAATTAGAATAGTAATTAACATAGTAATTTAATTAGCTTACCATTTGTCGTAGATTAAGTACTTTTTGTCGATTTTCCATTCCGCAAACTTTTTGTTGGTAAGCTTGCTTGTATTTTTCTTTTGACTTCGGTGGCAATAAATTTCCAATTACTAATTTCGCTTGATTTTGAATGTCCGGCGGTGTTAAACACATTAAATCCGAGGATTCGTCGCTTTGAGAGTTCACTTTTTCAACAAAAACACAGAAAAAAATCACTTCGAACAACGCGCGAAAAGTCGAAAACAATATGGCCGCTCTTTTTTTTTCTGTGCAATGTGTCGACTGCCAGTACCCATACAGCCTAATTCTAAATAAATACTTTTTGCACCTGATGTTTGAGTTCTATTTATGAAACAAAACTCGACATTAATGTTTTTCTGGCCGCAAAACACAAGACATTAATGAAATTCCATACAACTTTTCTGGCGCCTAATCCAAGTAGCCCGCAAGTCCGACTTTGCTCAAAGAAGGTTGTCGAATTAATGTCCACATTACGAGCTTTTTTGAGTAAAGGTACATTACAACATTCTTGCTTGGCTCAACGTGAGGTATGCGCCCGCGCCGTAGCGTAGGCCCCTCGTGAGTCGTGACAGATGGACCGCGCGGCCGACGGACCACAGGCTGCGAGACTGAACCAAAAACTGCTCGTTTCAATCTAGATGTGTTATTAATAAGGTATGCTTATGGTTGCTCCATTATAATGTAGCACATTAGCTAATCGGTTAGTAAATGACGGTATCATACATGATTCAACGTTTCGCAACCTGTGCAATCATCCGCGCGGGCGCCGCCGGGGCAGGGCCGGGGCAGGGGGGACAGGGGGGGGCAGGGGGGGCACTGGGTCAGGGCTTGCCGCTCGACCGAAACCAAACGACTCGTTTTCTTGTATACGTATTATTTATTTATTTAATTGCCTTTGCTATACTCTACGCTTACAACAACAAACTTTGTAAAACTATATAGTCAAACAATACGATAATACTTATAGCTACGTAATACATACAATTCAATCAATTTACAATATTTAAAACGTAATATACAAACAAACTCGAGGTTAGTGCGCAAACGAAAGTGATCGATCACAAGATAATCATCATTAATATAAGTACCTAATAAATATGAAACAAATCAACAAGAGCGCGCGCGCATGTGTGCGTGTGTCAGGTGTGTGTACACGTGAACACACACACACAGACACATACAGCAGGGCGCGGCGCACGCACACAGGCGCGGCGCGGTCACACGCAGGGCACACACTGACACTTCACAGTTTCTTGACGATGTCGAACTTGGACTTGAGGTCCATCGGGACCTTCTTGGGGTCCGCCCGCTTGCGCGCCGCCAGCTGCGCGCGCATCTCCGCCGCCGTCATGTGCAGGTTGAGCGCAGGAGGGGAGGCCGCAGGTGCAGCAGCGGGGGTCGCGGGTGCAGGCTCGGGGGTGGGCTCGGCCTGCAGGTCCGGCAGGGGGTCGCCGGGGCGCGGGGGCGCCACCAGCAGCTCGGCCTCGTCGGGGCGCTCCTTGATGCGCGCCACCACCTGCTTGTGCGACTCGCCGGCGATGGCGCGCCCGTTCACCTCCAGGATGCGGTCCCCCGGGCGCAGCCCCGCCTCCTCCGCCGGCGAGCCCGCGTCCACCTTGCCCACGTACTGGCCCGGCTTGCCCTTCTCGGCGTGCAGGTTGAACCCGTACCCGTCGAAGTGCGGCGTCTTGCGCACGTGGCACACGCGCGCCGCCGCCCCGTTCGCCGCCATGCCGCACAGCTCACTGCCGCCGCGCCGCACTACCGCCTGCCGCCTGCCTGTGTGCCTACCTGCCCCCCCCCCCCCCCCCCCCACCTACCTACCGCCCCGCCGCCCCGCCGCCCCCCGCGCGCCCGCCACGTCAGTGCGCGGCGGTGCGTCGGCGCGAGCGAGTGTGCGCGAGTGACAGTGAGCCACAGTGTGAACACACAGGTGAGTCGCGCCCCAGGGCCAGCCCGGGCCTGGACCCGGGACCCTGACCTCGTGACCCCCGGCAGGCTGAGGCGTGTGACCCGCGCGGGGCGGTGGCGGCGGCGCGGGGTCGACGCCCGACACTCCCGCGCTCCCGGGCGGCGCTCCCGTTACTCGCGGGGTCACTTCACACCCGAAACACTCCGCCCCTGTCCCTCGCAGCCCTCCCCTGTCGCAGTGTGTCGACATGTCAAGTGACATCGTCCGCGTCTGTCCACGGACGTGGTTCAGTGGAGTGCGCGCGCGGCGCTGGAATGTGTCCGAACAACTAGGCCCCTACACATAATACGGTAACATTAGAAACTCTCAAACAGTGCCGATCGGTGAACAAGTTTGTTTAGTAAGCAATCGTGTTATTATTTCCAAAATACCGCGCGTAGCGGCGGCGGCGGCTCGGGGCTCGTAGTTCGTGGAGGCACAACAATGAAGGGTGTTTGCGGTCGAGTGACCGTGCACTAGTGCCCGCGCCCGGCTGCGCCCGTCCGTCCGCCGCTCGAGTTGCACTCGACACGGTGACAGATCGCAAACACAATGATGTCAGCTGAGAGTACAGTCGAGCGGTCACACCGTTAGTGTGCCGTATATTCCGACGCTAGCACGGTGCTGGCCGACCCAGGCTGGCTGGCAGGCGGGCTGGCAGGCGGGCTGGCAGGCTGGCAGGCGGGCTGGCAGGCTGGCTGGCAGGCGGGCTGGCAGGCGGGCTGGCAGGCGGGCTGGTAGGCTGGCAGGCGGGCTGGCAGGCGGGCTGGCAGGCGGGCTGGCAGGCGGGCTGGCTGGCTGCAGACCGGATGCCGGCGGGAGGCGCGAGGCTCATCAGCATGCAGGCGGCGGCGGGCGGGCGCGGGGCGCGGGGCGCGCGGCGGGGTGTGGGGAGCGAGAGGTATCAGCTATCAATTAGCCTCACAGCGACACGCTAGCACCTACCGGCGCGTGCGAGCGGGACACCCCCACACTGGTCTGCCGTGAGTGAGAGGAGCGTGACAGAGTGTGAGGATGTGTGCGCGCAGGTAGAGGCGTGTGTGAGGTTGCGTCACCGACTCACCGCGCGTGTTTATCGCGCCGCATTCCGCGCCCTATCAGCAGGTACTTACAACAGATAGAAGCAGACTGTTTGCCTGTATGTTACCCGCAGCACGGCAGCACGGCAGCACGGCAGCACGCTGCTAGCGACATGCGGCAGGCCGCGGTGCAGCGGCTGGCTCCAAACTCCAAACCCGTTGGCGGGGGTGCGCCACATACATACACCGCGCCGCCGCTCCCGCTCGCTCCTGTATTAGACATCAACGCGCGCGCACACAATGAAAGTTCTCAGGAACGTAGAGGTCATAGACATTTTATTTACTATAGTTTTTGCGCGACAAGAATGCATAATCGATTAGTATTATAATGGATTATGTGTATTTATATTGTACGGTATGCACGAAGCTAGATTTATTACTATGCGCGAGAAGATATTGAGTAGACAGTATTATTTAATCCGATTTAGTTTTTTCGAAAGGCCTACCTGTGATAGGGATAACGATGGCACCCTCGTCTGATTTTTAAAAGGGAAGATGAATCATGCATCAACACTTACATTGGTTAGATAGAGCGCTAGTACGGTAACATAGAGGTCGCGGGTTCAAGGCCCGTCTCGGCTGAGCTATCCACATATATTTGTATTTGTTGGCACCAAGTGATCGTTCAGGCAATTAAAGTGCGCAGTGTAGCTGAAGGCTTCAGGTGGGTGTGACTCACTGCGCATGCGTCACTCTTCACTGTGTTGTTAGCTAATGAGCTGATGAAACCTTCGCCTAATAATTTAATCATTGAACGTACTAACAATGGTACTTTCGTAATGGATTTTATTGTCAGACCTTATATTACATTGAAGTCTTGAAGATCCAATGTTACTCATAGTAAGACGTTGGAGTGAAGCTCGCGTGAGAGTAATTTGCACAATTTGTAACAAAAATCCAAGAAGGTACCTATAAATTGAGATCCTAAACAAGTACAACATATTTTCTATAATAAAATTATTTCGATTAGCGTGTTATAATCAAACAACATACTACCTAAATAAAACGTTTGTGAACATGGTTCAGAACAAACATAAAATTTCATTCTTCCTTTCTGGAACCATTGTACCAAAAACATCGAACCTTTTTTACTACGGGTACCTCAGGTATCAACTGTACGATTTTTTTATGTTAATAGCATACATTTGGTCCCTCCGGGTCGTAAGGACCGAATGTCAAAACGCCCTAATTTCATTTATGTGAGACACAATGATTCAAGTACTTTTTTTAGCAGTGGAGTACGTAATTCCAACGTAGTAGTAGCCTGAAATCAACACAGTGTTAGACCGGTGCCCTGAACTGGTATCCTGCGCTGGTACCCCGGTACCCTGCACGGGTACCTGGTACCCTGCGCGGGTACCCCGGTGCCCTGCACGGGTACCTGGTACCCTGCGCGGGTACCCCGGTGCCCTGCACGGGTACCTGGTACCCTGCGCGGGTACCCCGGTGCCCTGCACGGGTACCTGGTACCCTGCGCGGGTACCCCGGTGCCCTGCACGGGTACCTGGTACCCTGCGCGGGTACCCCGGTGCCCTGCGCGGGTACCCCGGTACCCTGCGCGGGTACCGCGGGGACTCTGTGGTGCGTGCGTCATGTACAGTATGTACAATATGCTGATCGCTTACGCAAGTAGCGAAACTGTGCGTGTAGAGCGGCTTTCGTCATAAATTAGCGCGTGAGAGAGAAAGTCGGAGCCTTAGTCTGAGTGTGAGACAGAACGGACATAGAACATACCGCGATCCTTCATTCCTTGCAAGTCTATGGCTGGCCTGTTCTCCGGTAGGAGGGCTTTTTATTTCCCGTCAATACAAAAAGCTTGGACCTTTCTGTAACATTTTTAACACAATAAAATAAATGTGATGGTAAATCAAAGGTACCTAACCAGTTCAAATCTGAAGTCTGTCACCGTACAATCATATCACGAGTTTGTTATTATTATATTATACGTACATATTATGACTTAATTACATAGCCAAAAACCTTTAGCTCTATGTTGAACCTAAACAGTTGGTGATTGCGTAGAGTTGTATGATGTATGTCAAGGTATTTCCCGCTGCTCAAGTCAAGTGGCGATCTTGACAGCTATT